>CAJVQA010001111.1:0-27543 GCA_910591915.1 Cetraspora pellucida | reverse complement strand
TTCATGTAACATAACCAATATTTTATATGTAAATCATATGATATCATATGATTTGCTATAAAATTACTAGTAAAAATAATCTACGTCACCCCTATCTTTAAAGTTTGTCAAACTAATTTGAGTTCAAATATAAATATATTTTTTTTTTGCTGAACAAGTTTACTTAGTGCATAAAATTAGAATTAATTAGTAAACTTTTGAGATGTGGTGACTTAGTGAAGTGAATAAGTTGTCAACCCCCTAAGTAGTAGGTTGTAAGTTTAAAACTCACCAATAGCGAAAATTTGAATAATCACCTATATAATATATAGATAATATTACAGCAACAGCATTTTGTCGATTAGTTGAGATAGAATACTTGTAACTATGGTCACACTAGTATGACTGGCAGGTCATGAGACATCCGTGCAACCTTGGTTATACAGAGAAATGCAAACCAGTACCAAGTGATACAAATCTAAAATAAGTCCTTGTAGTTATGTAAATCTGTAGAACTGAGAAACTGGTGCTCATTTAGAAAAACCTGAGTAGAGAGGTAACACAGATTTTTAATGATACTACTGTAAAGGCTAGACCTAAGAAACAGATACTAATATGAAGGAGCTGGACAGGCAAGAATCTTAAATGAGAGGTATCACCAACTAAGCTGCTAGAACTAAACTAAAAAAAAAAAATATTGGGCTAATTTGATATACTAAAGACAGGTCATAGTTCTATTAGGCTATCTAAATTGGAAATCTGAAGTCAAAGCAGAGGTATACTATAAGTACTAAGGATATACTATGAAGTAGATGCTGAAGTTTGGGTAAACTTTACAAGAGCTAGCCTTGTTAATATTCTGTAGAGTAGATAGATAGTTAACAAAAGGGTATTTTGAAACCTTACAGTCAAGTGACATATTCTGGAATGTTTAACGACTTGACAGACATACAAAAAGGGAAAGCTAAATGTTGAGTTAGATGACACTTAGTTGTACAGAAACTAGGTGTTACTCATCTAAGTGTAATATAAGGATTAGAGTGTTTAAATAGGTACCCTTCTAGTAGGTTACAGACATAGCAGCTAGTATAGAACTCTTGGGTGGACTACTTAAATAGGTAACCAAAAGTTACACATGTGGCTAGTTGCACACTTACCTTATACAAGTTATATGTAATGCATTGACCAAAAACACAAATAAAGACAGTAGATACCAATAACATTAGCTTTAAAAAAAAAAAAAAAAAAAATAGTAAACTTTTGAGAATTATAAGACTTTATATAATTTTATTAATAAAATTCTATAAAAGCTTATAATTTTTAGAATTATATTATTTAATTCTAACTTTATGCATTAAATAAACTTGTTTAGCATCTAAAATACATTAAGTTAGCAGAGTTGTTTTTATTTTACTTAAAATTTGAAGAAAATATACTTAAATTTATATTTTTTTGATTAAAAAACCAAAATTAAATATTTTTTCTATAAATTTCAAATAAAATAAAAATGACTTTGCTAGTTTAATGTATTTTTAGATGCTAAACAAGTTTACTTAGTGCATAAACTTAAAATTAATTAGTAAACTTTTGAGAATAATAAGATTTTATTAATTAATTCTAACTTTATATACTAAGTAAACTTTTTTAGCACTAAAAAATACATTAAACTAATAGTGTTGTTTTTGTATTATTTAAATCTTGGAGAAAAAATACTTAAATTTGTATTTTTTAATCAAAACAACAAAAATAAGCATCTTGTTTTCAAATTTAAAGTAAAATAAAAACAACTCTGCCAGTTTAATGTATTTTTTAGTACTAAAGAAGTTTACTTAGCATATAAAGTTAGAATTAATTAATAAAATTCTGAGAATAATAAGATTTTATATAATTTTATTAATAAAATTATACAAAAATCTTATTATTTTCAGAATTTTATAAATTAATTCTAACTTTATATACTAAGTAAACTTCTTTAGCACTAAAAAATATATTAAATCAGTAATATTGATTTTATTTTACTTAAAATTTGAAGAAAAGATGCTTAAATTTGTATATTTTGATTAAAAAACTAATATTAAGCATTTTGTCTCTAAATTTCAAGTACAATAAAAAACAATACTGTTAGTTTAATAGATTTTTAGATACTAAACTAGTTTACTTAATGCATAAATTTAGGATTAATTAGTAAAAGTTTAAGAATAATAAGATTATATAAATTTATTAATAAAATTCTATAAAATCTTATAATTATTAGAATTTTATTAATTAATTTTAATTTTATGTATTAAGTAAACTTATTTAGTACTAAAAAATATATTAAACTAGTACTTCAGGCTTATACTGGTTTTCAGTTTCTAGTTATAACTATCTAGATATAATCTTTCTAAGAAATTAGGCTTTTAAAATAAAAATATTTTATATAATAAATTCTCAAATATATATTAACATATTCTTTCTAATACATTAGAATAAATGTTGTATTATCTATAATTCTGTTTCATATTTTTATATAGCATCTTTTATTTATGACTCTTTTTATATAATTATAAATATGTATTAGAACTAACTTTGTTTAAGCATCTTTTTTCATATCTTTGGACATATATCAGAGCTTTAATATCAATTTTATCTTGTATTTTATAGATATAATAAAATATCATATACAGAAATTTGTATTAAGTATAATTAAAAGAATTGATCTGAATATTTGCAAATTCAGATGCAAGTTCAAAAGTAAAATTAAATTTGGCTACTACTATTGTATAAATAAAAAATAAATATCACTAGTATTCTTAGCAGAAAGTAGCAATTTTGGTAAAGAGTACTTGACAATATAACTCATGATCTTGTTTATATATTTACTGTTTCTTTCTTTTTATATATTATTGATATTATTAAGTAGATTAATATTTTTTAACAATTTTGTAGTAGTACTCAGTGCCAAGCCAAAAGAAAATAAATAATATAATAGTACTCCAAAGTAATCAATATAATAGTATTCCAAAATGATTGATATGATAGTATTTTAAAGTGATCGATGTAATAGTACCTCAAAGTAATCGATATGATAGTACTTTAAAGTAGTTGATATGATTATATCCTAAAGTATTCTAGAGTAGTAACTATATAGGAAAAGGTTCTAAAAAAATAGCACCAAAAAATAAGATATAAAATTAGTAGTATTCTAAATTAGAATAATATATAAGAAAGAAAATAAGAAATTACAACTTGAAGTACTACTGCTGATAGGTAAGAAAAAAATCAGAAAGGCAAAAAGATTTAGAAGAATATATGAAAAAAAAGTATAAAAGCAATATAGTCTAAACTAATTTAGTATTTTGTGTCTCAACTTGATAATCAAATAGAAATATAAAAGATAAAATTGCATATTTGGATTACCAATTTAGCATTTCATACTTCAACTTAGTAATTAATAAGGTTATACAAGATAAGATTGAAAAACATCTTTAGCAAATAGATGGATTACAAATTTGATACTTTGTGCCTTATCTGGCAATCAAGAAATAGTAATTAAGAGAGAAGCAACTATATAAAAGTGTTCTAATACCAGAACAGTATTATGTAACTATGATGCAATAAAATACAGTATTAATTTATTTATTTTTAGTTAACACTATTTCTATAAATTTTGTCAAAAATAATTTGATATTTAAGCTAAGCAAATTAATAAAATTTCTTTAGTTTTTTATTAGTTTTATGCCAATTTTACAATAGTTCTATAATATTACTATAACATTATTATAGTGCCAAGTTGAATTCTTAAATTATATGTTTTAAAGATTAGCTAAAATTATAACATAATGTTAGTTAAAATTAATTGCAAATTTATTATATTATCTAACATAATTTTTTTACATCATTTTAGCAAATTAAAAGGCCAGCAAATGGGCTATACCCTTGGTCTTAAATATAACAACCAAAAGGGTTATAGAGTGAAAAAACCAACTTTATTTCTATATAATTATTAAAAGGCTTCAGAATAGAAAAACAAACTTTTAACTTGCTTTAGCAACCAAATAGTTACAAATTAGTAAAAACAGATAGATAGCAATAAAGCATCAAAAGAGATATAAATATATAAAAATAAATAAGTATGCATTATTATCTATAAATAGGCATCACTATGGTATAAGTAAATAGATTAAGTAGACATCACTATATAAATAGTAATGTCTACTTAATCTATCTATTTATATACTAATTGAATTTTGTTTATATAACTAATCATAAAAATAATTAAATAATTTTTTAATTTGCTCTAGATTTACAACAACACCTGTTTTCTTAATATTACTAGGTTAGTTGTAAGAATAGAATATAAAAAATTGTGAAAAGTTTAATATAAAATTAAATATTTCTTATATAAATAAACTACTTTAAAAACTTAATAACTATAACATATTTTTATTAGTATTAATCAGAATCATTGATAAATGTAAATAAATAAATAGATATGAAAACTAAAATATTTAAATAGGAAACTTATAAAGTATGATAGCTAAACTACTTAAATTAGACAATAACTAAATTGTATAAATGACTATTATACACTTTTTTTATAATTGTCCTCTGTAGTTGTAATGCAACTATTTGCTAAACATACTATTAATAAATCCTGAATCGCAAGTACTCATCTTAATATTTAAAAAAAATGAATTTTTTTTTATCAAAATGCAAAAAATAATTTAATAGTTAAATTTTTAGTTATTGTTTGTTTTTTAAAAAAAGCATAATTTTTACGTTATATCTGATCTAAAAATCAACCAAAAAAAAGTTTTAATTTGTAAACAAAATGCATAAAATCACAGATTTAGGGTTAGAAAGTTGACATTCGAGCTACAGTTATTAATTATTGGTTCATTATACGTAAAATTTCGGTTCCGACATTTTCAATTAGTGCACCAAGACCGATTTAAACACTAGTTTTTGAGTATTTTCGCTTTATCTTCTTTTACGTGTTCGGAATTCATGTCGGGCTGATCCGGAACGATCATTCACATGATCGACATCGTGCATGTAGCAAAGCTCGCTGGCCTAATTCGCCAAATTACGCTTGCTCGTAACGGTAATCTTTTTGATGTCTATAAACTATATAACAAATAAATAGTGAAAAAATCTATGAATGGTAAAGACTCATTTTTTTATTATAGAAATGGCTTACTAATTATAGCTCAGTTTTTGTTTTGATCTTCAAATTCTCTTCTGGATTTACATTTCATTAAGGTTTTGCCAGGTTACGCCCTTCGTCAATTCCGATTTTAAGCTTCGTCTTTCGTCAGAAGGATTTGGGATTTCGTCAGGGTTTTGTTTTTCGTTTTTCGCCGCTTTTAGGTTTCGTCTTACGTCACTACACTGAAAAAGTTTCGCCCAATAACCATACATGGGTCAGAGAAAGGCCAAAAAAGCCGGTTAAGGCAACAGGAAGTAGTCACCAAAGAATATACAAAGAGGCTGAGCCTTATTATTTGGACACGTTTCAAACACCAAAAGAGTCAAAGAGAAGGACATATTCACCATTTGTTACAAAAATTTTAGTTCGTCTCGGAAAATTTTTAGGATATTATGATTTGCCTGTACAAGCTATTCGCGTAACAAGGGAAATGTATCAAATGTGTGCATTACGATTAGATGAGAATAGAGAGTTTTTTATTGATAGTAAGTGGACTCTCTTCAAATCGTGCTTACTAGAGAAACTCTATTGATAACAGCTTATGAACTTTATTGTTTATAAGCTTGCGGATTACCAGATAGCTTTCAAACATGGTTTCAAATAACTCTATTACATGTTTGGATGCTAATGGTCAGATTTAGACCTGAAAATGATGGAAGAGTGTATATGCAACAATTAGTGAATCATTTATTTGATGATGCAGAATGGCGAATGCGAGAGATACATGGTGTATGTTGATACATATCGATTTCTTTGTAACGATTTTTGTAGACGTTAATTTCGTACTACAATTTGCAGATCACATCGGGTAATCTAATTTCACACTATATGAAAGATTATCTTTCTCAATTTCACGGTGCCGTTATGGCATACGATGAAGGACTTTGTAAGGATGATCCAGTATTAGCAACAGCTTTATGGAGGTAGTGATGGAATTATATACTTTTTTGATTAGTTTTATCTTTTTATTTCTGATCAATTTTCTTATTTATAAATAGGAATGTATTGGTTACGGAAGGGTCAGCATATAACATGGCATGCCTGGTCAAGTATGTTAGACGGGAACTTCAGGCTTTAGATAGAATACCGTTAGAAAAACTTTCTCAAGGTCTTATTCGGTTTTCTGCATTAACGTAAAGATCGAATCTTATGAACATTGTAAATTTAGATTTAAACCTTGTATAGAATGTTAATTTAACTATATTGCTATTAATATATACTTATTAGTATAAATGTTTAATAATAAAAAAACCCCCCCAATTATTAACTTTGATGGTACTCTAACCATGGTGATGAAAATAACTACCCCATTCAAGATTATGAATTGTTGCGATATGCACCACATATGCTTTGCTCAAGAAGACTAGGGTGTAGGATGGCATGTGATTTAAATCTCGATGATATAAATCACCGATTTTTATTTTAAATCTTTATTATTACGCTTCGCAAAAGGTGACATGTTGCATCGGAGATTCTGTGGATTTAAAAATCGCATTCAAAGTCAGAATTTGAATACGTATAAATAATTGAATTACGTTATAAACTACTATTTTCCAACCCAGTTAAGAATTCGATTCCGATAACCGGTTACAAACTCTATTCTAACACTATGGTGCATTTTAGTATTGTCATTAAATAATACCTATCCAATATCGCTCTACGTATTATATATTGTATTAACACAAAAATTACCACCTGACCCAAATTTGGAAATGAATTTTGATCAATGCGTGGTAAAAACAACTTTTATCGTTATCGTTATCGATAGAAATTAAAAATCAAACAAATATTATATCGTTATAGATTAATTAGAGCGAGCGAGCTTGTAGAATATTGACTATGGAAATTGAGTCATCAGAGTTAGTAGATTGAAAATATATAAACGCTTTGTAATTTTAATTTTAACTATTTCATTTTCAACAGCATAATTCGACTGATTTTACAGTTTTTGAAAGAAAATAATCTTCCCAATAGTCATGCAGCCTTACAGGTTCGGAATATCCAGTTTTCTTTTTGAAAATTAAAAAACAATTATAAAATTATTATTTTTCCTATAATTTCAGGAAGAATCTACGATCGCTCTCAATACAGTGGAATCTATGGAATCTTTCACTAATGAAATTATACAAGGACATTGGGATGTCGTATTAAGAACAGTATCTAACCTAAAAATACCACAACGTAAATTGATCGATCTATACGAACAGGTTTAATAACTCTCTTTAGATCAATATATTTTGCAGTGTTAATACAAATATTAATAAGCAATAATTTGATATCAGATTGTTTTAGAATTAATTGAAATGCGAGAGCTAAGTGCAGCTCGAACCTTATTAAGACAAACAGATCCCATGCAGTTTCTAAGAGATCATTTTTCGGAAAGATATTTACACCTAGAGCATTTGCTTTCTAGAACATGGTTTGATCCAAAGGAGGTAATTTCGGGAAATTGCGGCTTATTCACATTTCAATATTGATAATTAATTCATGATTTACATTTACGTAGGCATATCAACCTGGCATGACAAAAGAAAAGAGACGCCAGATAATTGCTCAAGGTTTGTTATAAGTTTGATTCATCATTCCTATTTAAAAAAGAAATGATTTATATTTTATAAACCACACATAAGCACTCTCTAGCGAAGTGACAGTGGTTCCGCCATCTAGACTCCTTACCCTTCTTGGACAAGCCTTGAAATGGCAACAACATCAAGGATTGTTGCCGCCAGATACTGCCTTCGATCTCTTTCGTGGGTCTGCACCAACCACGAAGGCAGAAGATGATGCTGTTCCTACAAAATGCTATGCTACAATTAAGGTTAAAATGATTACTTATACGTAAATGAATTATTTAATACCATACTAAATGAACTAAATGATTAAATATTTATAAATAGTTTCCTAAGAAGCATCATGCAGAGTCCACAACATTTTCACCTGATGGACAGTTTTTAGTGACAGGTAGCATGGATGGATTCATTGAAGTGTGGAATTTTTTAACTGGAAAACTTCGTAAAGATTTTAAATATCAAGTGGAGGTTCGTTTTAAATAATAATTTTAGTGCTAGGTTTAAAACCTGATCATAATTAAAATTATTAATAGTTTTTAGTGTATGTACATCTTGCCTTATATTTCCGTGTATATTGACACAGGATAATCCTATGCTGATGGAAGACCCAGTGCTATGCCTTAGTTTTAGTCGAGATAGTGAAATGCTGGTTTCTGGTGCACAAGATGGAAGTATAAAGGTGAGGAAATGTACAAGAATATGTTACTCTCGATATTTATTATTAAAACTTGTAAAACAATAAAAAAACATCTATCTTGTTTAGGTCTGGAAAATACATACAGGTCAATGTACTCGGCGCTTTTCTCCAGCACATAGTCAAGGAGTTACATCTGTGTGTTTTAACCGTGATGGTAGTCAGGTTTTAAGCTCAAGTTTTGATCATACAGTCAGGTTTGTTGAATTATATTTTACTCGTGTTATCACAATAATACTAAAATTTGTATTCATTTGTACTTAACTTTGGTTAGACTTCACGGTTTGAAATCTGGAAAGACGTTGAAAGAGTTTCGTGGTCATTCATCTTTTGTTAACGATGCAATATTTTCATATGACATGTCAAGGGTGATCAGCGCAAGTAGCGATGGTACTGTAAAGGTCAGAATTTAACAACCTATTTCATAAATATTTGAGATTCAATACTATAATTGTACCATCTTAAAAGGTCAAAACAATGATAGATTTGGGACAGTAAATCAACTAGTTGCCTCCACACAATAACGCCACATGGTGGACAGGGAGCCACCGCAACTATTTCAGGTGGAATAACAGTTAATTGTGTTGTTCAAATGCCAAAGAATATGGATCAAATAATTGTTTGTAACAAAAGTCCCACAATTTACTTAGTAACCATGAGAGGACAGGTATGATTTTCATATAAGAAACGACATATAATAAGACCTCCCTAAGTGCACTCCCCTCGGAACCATATTCAAAAAAAGCAAAACGTGCACTTAAATAGAGAGTGCATTTATAGAGAACAAAATATATAATGCTCTTATAAGTTGGGCCAAGCTATGCTGTGTATTTAGAGAGAATTTACATAGAGCGTGCACTTAGGGAGGTCTTACTGTATTTTTTATTTAAATATATGTAATTGTAGAATTAATCACAAATATTGCATGCCCGCTAGATTATTAAAACATTTACATCAGACAAGAAAACAGGTGGTGATTTCGTAAGTTGCACAGTTTCACCACAGGGTGATTTCATTTATTGTGCAGCAGAAGATTCAAATTTATATTGTTTTAATGTTCAAACTGGAAAGTCAACACCTTTAAAGGTATGTTTGTGTTATACATGCAAGAAAAAGTGGAACGCAATAAGTTTCATACCTACTTTCACTTATTTATTATAGTTATCTGAATCGGAAGTTATTGGAATTTCACATCATCCATTTTCAAACATTTTGGCGTCATATGCTGATGATGGCATTATATCTTTGTGGAAACCTTAAAACACAAAAACATTTACTAATTTTGTTTACTATTGTGCATATAAATCAAGTACACTATGATCATATATAGTTCTTAATTATCTAAAAAAGGAGGTATTTTACGTTATTCCTGAAAAATCATAAGAATGTATATTAAACTTGAAGATCGTTTATGTACTTACAAAATTCGAATCTGATTCAGAAGGTTGTAACAGGACTTAATGCGAATACTGGAAATGCACTGGCTTATTTTATAAGAATGCTATTCAAATATTTCATATCTGATTATTTTAGTTACGATACCGTTAAATGGGATTTAATTATTTGTGCCGGTAATACAACCCCAAAAAAGAGGGACGTCTGAAGTGGAGTAGATTCTTTATAATATACTTTATTAAATTAACTTTAGGGTTAGGCCATCTTATATTAGGGTTATGGTTATGTTTTAGATAGTTATATATAAGCAAATTTGGCTTCCCGACATTTTTAATTAACCTACCCGAGGTAGTTTAGACTACCGTTTTTCGTATTTTTTAGATGTTTCGTTTTCAATTGGATTGGCCCGTTGTCACGTGATCATGCTCCGTTTTAGACCGGACTATCTACGGACAGTTCTTTGGAAAGTTCAAATCACATGAATAGTTAGCGGTTTTAGTAATATCACGTGAATCGCACTGCTCTAACTGTCCGTAAGAACTGTCCGTAGACTCGGCGGTTTTAGACCCTTAGAGGTACGTATGCCAAAAGGCATGCCTATATTATGTAATTTATGTTAATTGGTTATTGAATTTTGAGATTTATTAAATTTCAAGAATTAAAAATAAAATAATTAAAATATAAAATTTATCTTATTTATGATTTTTAAATTTTTTAAATTTAACAGATTAACAATTCTTTCTTTTGATTATTTGTGATTAGGGTAAAATGTAATTTAGAAAAGACAAAATTAATTTATTTAAAAGTTTTTTTGATTTTTAAAAACAGTATTAAAACTTGAATGTTTGTTTTTATTTCTAAAAAATGTAAAACTTTTACTATTAAAGTTTACAAATACAAAAAAATTAAGTTTATTAACTATTTTGATATAGAAAAACTCATTGCATATAACAAAAAAATTCTTATTCTAAAGAAAAAATTATAACAACAAACAGTAATCTTATAACTTTTATAGTTTCTATATAACAAAACATTAACAATAATAGCATATTTAGTTAAGATGAACAAGTTTTATTAGAAAATAAAAAAGATTTTTTTAAAAAAGAAAGGATTAATATATATGTTAAATATAATAATGAAAGAAACACAAGAAAAATAAAGAAACATAAATATTTCTATAAGATATGAAAAAGGCATTTGATTTAGTTCCATTGGAAAGCTTGAAATGGGTACTCAGAAAAGTCAAAGTACTACAAAAAACAATGAAATACATTATAAACCTTTTCTGCAAATATTGACTTAAAGTGATTACAACTTATGATCTAATAGAAGAGATAATAGCAGGAGATGATATAGACTAAGAAGAGATGATTTCTTCACTAGTTTGACAGCTTTTCTATAATCCATTATTGAAAAAAATTCTAGAAGACAAAACACTAGGCTATGTAGTAGAGCAAAAAACACTAAAAAATATAGACATTAATTGTATTACAAAACATAGACAAGCAGCGATTGCTTATGCAGATAATATTATATGGATTACAAACAACAAAAACCAATTGCTTAGAGTTCTTGAAATTGCAGAGAAGTTCTTCAACACAAATAATATTAAAATAAATAGAGCAAAGTCAAAACTCATAGTAATGAATTTTAGATTAAGAAAGAAGGATAGAGAAATTATGTTCGAACAAAGCAGAATAATAGAAGAACCAAGAAACAAAATTGTAAAATCATTAGGAATCTGACTAAATAACAGAATGAAAGAGTTACTAGTTTACAAAAAAGCAAAAAGAATAGTTAGCCAAACAGTTAAAGACTTCAGATATAAAAAAATAACAATGAGCCAGATCACTTACTTAAATAATACAGTAATAATTTCAAAATTAGAATACTTTTTATAGTTAATAAAAATATCAGAAAAGATGATTAACAAGATTTGCCAACTGATAATATGTTTGGCAAAACATAAGTGCAATATGATAAGAACAATAAATAATTGCATAATTAAGTATAAGGATTTGGAAAATTGTAAATCACTAAGTCAAGAGATAGTAATAAAACAAATAAGCAGTTTATTGACAAGACTTAATAAAAAAAACATCTTAGGTAATCTAACAAAGCTTAGGATAGTTCAAAGATGTCAGAAAGCAGGCCTAGTAAAAGACATTTAGAACTCTAAAAGAAGATTGAAAGAAATAAAGTATTAGAAGCACAATCTAGCTTGTCAAACAATAATTAAAGCAAAAGAAATAAGAATAAATATTAGAGCAGAAAATCACCTATAAAAAATATTCAGATATGAAATAAGTATAAGAGACTTAATTAGAACTAAATCATAGGTAATAAATAGTAGTACAATAAATGAATAAGATTTAATATTTTTAAACCAACTGTTAGATATAAAAGGAGAGAACCTAATTATATGAAGACAATTCAAAAGTTTTCTAAAGCTGTCATGTAAAGAGAAAAAAGCCAAATAGTTCAGCAAAATAGAAAAAAAGATGTTGATAATACAAATAAATAGAGAAATATATAACCAGTACAAGACCAAAGACTATAACACACAGACACTAATGATTAATTAGTCAAAGATATCTGAAAACAAAAAGAAGAAGGAATGGATTGTACATGAACCAAGATACTATTAGCAACTTAGTAAGATATCAAAGAAAAAAAAGAAAAAGAGCTTAGCCAAGCATTGGTTATTATAGAAAGTAGAAAACAAAACATATTCTGAAATAAATAAATACAAAGAATACGAAAACAGAACAAAATAAATAACAGATAATTATAAAAAATAGATAAAATAGAATAATAATATAAAGATAGTTTCAGAAACATTAGTAGAGAAAAACAGTAATAAGATTAATGCAATGCTAGAAAAAATGCTAGAAAATAGAACAATAGAAGAATAGAGAAAAGAAAAAAGAAATTTGATCAAGCTAAAACAAATAGAAGAATTAGAGACAGAATTAATTAGGAAACAAAAGTTTGATAGTAAAGGCACAGATTATGTAATAGAAGTCTTAACAAAAAACAAGAGAAAAAACAAAGATAAATATACATTTTATACAGACAGAATATTATATAAAGAGAAAGGTGAGAATAATATAGAAAAGATAGACATTGGTTAGGTGCAAATTAGTAATAGAGAAAACTGAACAGAAGAAGAAATATTACTGAAACTTAAAGGTTGGCCTTTAGTAACAATAGCAGAATTAGCAATAATATAATTAGCAATTCTAATTATACTAGAGAGGAGTTGTATAAAAGTATATACAGACAGCCTCACAGCACTAAGACATATTAATAAAGCAATTCAAGAAATAGAAAATAACAAGGTCTTAAAAAAGAAACATGCAATATAGATAATGAATATCATAGATCTATTCAAAAATAAAAACAATAGAATAGAATTAGTTAAGATTAAAAACTATAATAATGATATATAAATAAAATAACAGATATATATGCTTACAAAAAAAGAAACAACATATTGGAAGACAATATTTATCAAAAAGATCAAATATGATAAGATAAAATACTACTTAGAGTGAAAAAACAGAAAAGTTGATATATTAACAAGACTTTTTTGCAAAATAATTACAAATACTAGAATTAGAACTAGTTAAAGAAAAACAAACTCAATTTAAATACTAGAGTCAGAAACTGAAAACATTCAATATAATTGATCAAGTTTTTTAAAAAAAATGAATAGAACAAAAAGTATACACTATATAATAAGAAAACTTAGTATAAGAAAAACAACAGTTATTAAATATATAATGAATAACCTGCCAATACTAGAAGAATTAAATAGAAAAAGACCAGAAATATATACAATAACTGATTGCCAAGTATATCAAAAAGATGAAAAAGAAACTCAAGTATACTAGCAAGCAGTATTGGACAAAGAAATCTATAAAAGAGGATCCAAAAAGTAACAATAACAACAACATGGAATAGTCTTAAAAAAAATAAAAAAGTTAGAATCCAACCTCTAGTATTATATGAAACATTATTTGAAAAAACAGATGCAGAGAAAATTACTAACAAAATAGCTTTAATAAAAAGACTAACAATGAATGAGGTTGAAAAGAGGATTGATCAGATTTTAAATAGGTAGACAACACAGAAATGTATAGATATAATAACAAGAACAGTGTAAAATATATTTTATAATTAAGTATAAAAAATCTAATATGAAAAAATACAAAAATAAGAAAAGAAAGTAAATATAATAAGCAAAATGAAAAAAAAACTCGAACTAAAAAAAGATCAGAGAAAAGAGCAAAGAAGAATAAGATGATGAAAAAAAAAAGAAGGAAAAGAAACTAAAAAAAATGAATCAAATAAAGAAAGAAACCTGAAAGACAATTGATATGCTTGTTATATAAAGAAGAAGACCTTTCTGGTATGGTTTTAAGTAGTTAGATGAGCAGTCTATCTCTAACCAAGATAATGTAACAGGTAACACTTAGGTACCAATAGAGTGGCCAAGTGATGCTAGACTTGAGTATTGGGAAATTCTATGTAATTATAAATGTATATAGTTTCAAGAATCTTAATAAAGTACTAGCGTAACTGCTTAAGGTTAAAAAAAAAAAAAAAAAAAAAACCGATTTTAGAATAGCCTTTTAATATATTGCAGATCATTTCTATGTTGCGTAAAATTCCTGACTGTTATATGGGTTAATATAGATTAGCTAATCAAACCAAATTTCTATATATTGATTAATAAAAATTATGTTTCTAATCGGGGTTGATGATAACGATATTGTAAATCATATAAATCATACGTATACGCATTAGCTATAAGTAGTACAAGTTTGAAGTTATATTAGTTATATTTAAAATTACAGATTTTCTACGTGCAAAGAACGGAGTCTTGGTCAAACGTATTCCCGTTTCAATTTCCTAAATAACAATATGCATACGCGCTTCTTTTATGCTTTCATATAATTCCGAATGACCATATCAGCATATCAAATATATGTGAAACAAATGAAATGAAACAAGAGTAAAATTTATGTGATCCCGCATCTGATACGTCACGAAACTAATCATGATAGATTATCTGTATTAGCACCTTCGAGACTTCATAAGTTTCATTTTACAACAAACGTTTTATTTTATCAAATAGACGTTATTCCATAGTAATCTCTCGTAACATAAACATTTACGAAACATATACCGACACAACATTTTTATATAGATACCGATATGTTTCTAAGATGATCAGAAATTTTTGATCAGTATTTCTGCAATGTATTAGTAATGGAATTTCATTGCTATTTTAGATTAGTTTATTAGTTCTTTTGATACCATTAGGGATATAGGCGCATTAAATTGAAAACTTGACGTTATATAAATTGATCTTATCTTTCTCATTTCTCATAATTTTTTTCTAAAAATTTATCGAAAAATGAGCAAATATTCTGAACCTACGTGAGTGTTCTTTTTTTTATCTAACAAATGTTCAGCGTAAAGGTAAAGGGCTGACTACGCGTAATGCTTAGGCTTGGATTGTTTGTTAGTCAAACTCGTTTTTATATTGAATGATGTATTCTCTTTGAAATTCCTAACATGTTATGACCTATAGTGGCGACTTTGGACTTATCGGCCTTGCCGTTATGGTATGTGTACAGTTATATTTTAACATTATCAAACCTCGTTATATTTTTTCTGTCTTTATTTATCTATTAAGTTCACTATTTTACTTATTTATAGGGCCAAAATCTCATTCTTAACATTAATGACCACGGTTTCGTTGCAGTTGCCTATAATCGAACTGTATCAAAGGTAGATCACTTTTTGGAGAATGAGGCAAAAGGTTGGTTGATAATTTTATCCACGATACTTCTTAAGTGATTTAACCTATAGTCGTATAATAAAGTTGTTTATTATTAAATAAAATTATTATTTGTTCATTAAAGGTACCAACATCATTGGTGCTCGATCCATTGAGGATTTTGTGCATAAACTCAAACGTCCACGCAAAATCATGCTTTTGGTCAAGGCCGGTCCTGCTGTTGATGATTTCATTAAACAACTTATTCCTTATCTCGATGAAGGAGATATAATTATCGATGGTGGTAACTCCCATTTCCCAGATTCCATCCGCAGATGTAAAGAGCTGGAAGATAAAGGTTTCCGATTTATTGGCTGTGGTGTCTCTGGTGGTGAGAGCGGTGCTCGTTATGGCCCTTCCCTTATGCCCGGTGGTACTACATCTGCTTGGTACGTTGAGTTGACAAGCAATTATATACGGATGAATTTTTTTTAATCATTTACAATTTTTCATAAATAGGGAACATGTTCGTCCCATTTTTCAAGCAGTTGCTGCCAAAGCTGACAACGAACCATGCTGTGATTGGGTCGGTGAGACTGGTGCAGGGCATTATGTTAAAATGGTTCATAATGGCATCGAATATGGTGATATGCAACTTATTTGTGAGGCATACCACTTAATGAGAGAAGGTCTTGGGCTTACGCATGATGAAATTGGTGATGTCTTTGAAGAATGGAATAAGGGTGAACTTGATTCTTACCTGATTGAAATTACCAGAAATATTGTTAGATATAAGGATACAGACGGTATACCCTTAGTTGAAAAAGTTAAGGATACTGCGGGGCAGGTAATATTAAGAATTACTTATAATTATTTGTGCATCTGTTTATTTTTTATCTCACTTTTTTTCATAAAATTTTAGAAAGGTACTGGAAAATGGACTGCTATATCTGCCCTTGATCTAGGTGTCCCTGTTACACTTATAGGAGAAGCTGTTTTCTCTCGTACACTTTCTGCTTTGAAAGATGAACGTATCCGTGCAAGTAAATTATTGAAAGGCCCTAAAAACGCGAAGTTTTGTGGAGATAAACAAACTTTTATCAAGCAGTTGGGACAAGCATTGTATGCCTCTAAATTGATTTCTTATGCTCAAGGTTTTATGTTGTTACGTGAAGCCGCCAAAGATAACAACTGGAATTTGAATTATGCTGGAATCGCGTTAATGTGGCGCGGTGGTTGTATTATTCGAAGGTCGGTCAATTTACATACACATTTAATTTTTTTTAATATTTATAATTCTCTCATTCGTTAGTAAATTTTCTGCTTGATTAGATTTTAATTCGTTATATAACTATTATTAAATAATTTCTCTATTTTGTTTAATTGACTAGTGCCTTCCTTGGTAATATCAAGAATGCTTATGTTAACAATCCAAATCTTGAGAATCTTCTTTTTGATCCATTTTTCAAAAATGCTGTTGAGGATGCCCAAGATTCTTGGCGTAATGTTGTTTCACAAGCAATTTTACTCGGCATCCCTACTCCTGCGTTTTCCACCGCATTAGCCTTCTATGATGGTTATAGACATGAAAAATTACCTGCAAATCTACTTCAAAGTCAGAGAGATTACTTTGGGTATTTATTTGATGTTTAAGTGTTATATCTTCTTGTTTTACTATCATGTACTAAATAGCATTTATTTACTTTAATTCTCCAATAGTGCTCATACCTTCAGATACCTTGATGAATGTATTGATAATGAACATCCAAGCGGTGATATTCATGTCAATTGGACCGGTGAAGGTGGTAACGTAAGTGCCTCGACATATCAAGCTTAACGACTTCTTAAAATCCAATAACTATGTAGATAAATTTTATATGTATGGTGTATTCACTTAAAAAAATTCATTCGAATGTCAATATTTATTAATAAATGTTTATTGTTTTAAATATAATGTCAAATTCGTGTTTGTCATGCTGTAATGCTAGTCGTATATTTACTGTTTATAGAGTGACATTTTTAAATTTATCTAAAAATAAAAATTTACTGCCTACACCGAACTGGCTGTAATTTACCGAATTACGCATTATTAAAATTCTAATTGAAATCTAATATTTGAAAAAATTCTTTTATTAACTCTTAATACCCAACACGTCAAAAAACCTGTAAGGTGTAAATATTAATTTTGCATGCCATCTCTGAGTTCGAATTTGCACTAATCCTCCTGCATTAACTAATTCACAATCGTAAAATAATTTACTAGGGAATCTTGCAAATCTCTGGATGCATTCTATATCAAATCTTCAGCATATGGACTTTTGTAACAATGTAATACGATTTATATGAATTATTTGAGTGGAGTTGAAGGTGTTTCACCGATGACTCTTTTTAGATATTCTTGAGCTCATCTATATTTATTTGACCTGCTATCTTATGAATTTCTCCAATCACTTTCAAGTTCATTTGAAAAATGTCCTAAAAATAAATCAAATCAATAAAAAAATTTGATACAAATAGTATTTATTATTATTGATATTAACCTCAATCTGTAAAAATATCTCTAATGCGCTTGCCATATCATGATTTCTATGTGTGATTGGAATCGAAATGGGATAAGAACTTTGATATGTAATGAAATGTAAATTGGTTTCTTCAGATATTTGGTATATCATAAAATCAAGCTTTCCATCTAAATTAACAAAAACATTATAGTACGTTACTATATCAAAATTTATGAAGCTTTACATACCAGATGAAAATAATCCGATCCATCGCATCTTAGAAAACAACTTTTTTAATTCATTGGTAACCATTTTGCATTTTGAGACCCAGTATAAAATAAAGCTATTTGCAGCATCATTAAGCATTCTGCATAGTTTATTATAATCTCCACGCGAAGGCATATTCAGACGTTTTGCTTCACAAATAAGAAGGTATAATTTTATATCTTTTTCCGGGGAAAGGTCACAGCAGTTTCAACTTTCCGGCTATACACCCGAAAAAGTGTGACTCCCTGTTCTTTGGTAGTAGTATCAAGAGATTTCAATTTGTCCTTATTATTTGGAATGTAGATTGGTTCATTCTCATTACTCTGAATAATAACCACTGTTTCTTGAACGGAATCGTTAATATCAAAATGTTCGTCTTCAGGTTTCTCAAATAAATTCACTGCTTCTTTTAGATTCTTTGGCCATTCAGTAAAAGGAGGACGATGATATAGTTTTTTACGTTCATAAGAGCACTGCGTTGGATGTTCTGGTCTAATAATTAAATTTATATAAAATTTGTATTTCATCTTCAATAATAATTAATGTCACTTGAAATTTTAATTAATTTAATATGAAATTTTCAAAAATTTTTGGAATGCATTTTTTTAGCTTTTTTTTCATAGTTATATTAGGGTTTAGGATTAGGTTTAATAATGAAAGAGTATAAGTGGATTTGGTAGGGTTTATATTTTTACATCGAGATCCCTGATTTCAAGCATCAGCCGCGACAATTAATTTAAAAAATTTAATTACCCATGTAAATGAAATTTGCCAAATAAGAACTTGTTCAGAACATTCTCCAAAGGAATGAATATATAATTAAGAACTAAATCAGACTCATACATGTAGCGGAACGGATTAATCCACAGTCTTATCCTAAAAATTAACTTAAGTCTTAATTAACATTATCATAAAAGACTTAAAAAACATTAAAACTTGCCATCGTATAAGAATAGATTCGGCCCAACTTTTTTGTTGAACGAGAAGGGATTTTATCTTAATAGAAGGTGGTCATCTTCCATTTCATAATCTTCGTCTTCATTCATGACCACGGATGTCAATTTTTCACGTGCGAAAGATGGTTCTACAAGAATATGAGGAGACATCTCGAAAGAGAATGCCAAGTCGCGAGCAGTTATGGTTCTCTTTTCTTGGCTCGTTGTGGCGGCTCGACTTCTATAGTCTGCATTTCGCATTCCAGATGAGTTGATACCCAATGAATTACTGGCTCGAGTCTTTTGCAAAACATTGCCAATAATATTCTTAAGATGTGACTATTAGAGTAAATTATACAATGTTAACAATTAAGCTATACTATATATAAAACTTTTAAGAAAAAAAAAGTAAAAAACTAAAATGAAACAAACCTCTAATCCATAATTGAGCAAGCTTGCACAATCTTCCGAAATATTTTGCAAGCCATTCGCTCGTGCTATCTCTAAAATCCTGTTATATAAAGTATTAGAGTCTGGCAATGCTTTCATTTCTCGACAAGTTTGAACACGTTCTGGATTGACTATGATTGTAGATTGCCATAAGCTTAATGTTTATAACAAATGTGAACCTTAAGCACTTAAAACTCAATCTTACGTTGTGGCTTAATAACGTTTTGTTGATCATTGTAATCAAATAATGGTAACTGCTCTGACCTTGGTACCGGTAAGATGGTAGCCATGGGATCTGGCATCGTTGTAATTCCATTTAAGTCCTATAATATAAAATTGCATAATAATATTTTGCGTTCGCAGATAATAATATAGATTGTGTAAATAAAATTATTAAAAATAATCAGGAACCTATTTTAAATATATCGCCGAGTGAAATTACTATCAACCTTTCTTAAACTTTTAATTCTCTCTCGTTCTTCTCGAGGCAATGACATCACAAGCTCCTTAATTCGTCGTTTTTTAGGATCAGGCGACCCATCACTTTGTTCATGAAATTCATCGTCACGACCGCGTTTTCTTGGTTGAGTGACCGGATAGTTTTGTGGTGGTGGTGGGTCGTTGCACAAACAATTATTAAGTATTCCTAACAACAGCATATTGTGCAACTCGACTTTACGGTAATAATTTTATAAGTAAAATGAATTCTTGCTCATTAACAGGCATTCAAATTATACGAAAAGAACTTAACATACGATGCTCGCTATCTAAAGAAGGCCTCACGATTCGCTCAAAATCTTGGCGACGAATTTTACAATAAATAAATTTTTTGAAAGCATCCCAGTAAGGATGAGCATTATCTCCTAAAAATTCTGTTAGTTGTTGCTTTATCTGATAGGTATCTATTCGAGTTTTCCCTATCCCTATATAAGTTACGTGGTCAAAACGCTCGTCATGATCCGGGAGCGGACGTTGCGGTGAATCGCCGTTTCGACGAACATTGTTCATCAATGAGGGAATCGGGATATTTGCCTGGGCCATTTTTGCCTTTCCTTTTTGCGCGCTACTAGAACCTGGCAACGTGCCGTTTACAGCCTTTGATGACATTGGCATTTTAGGAAGGTTTAAATAGCAAGACGAAAAATTCGTACGTACAGCTTTAGAAAGTCGAAAATTACTTTATGAGGATGATCATGTGTACTGATTAAACGTATTATTTATAGTTTCACGAATTTGCGGGGCTGATATACGTGTAACATTTTATGATATTGATTGGTTGCTTTAACATGTAATCATACGTGCTATCTTTTTTGCATTTTAATATGTAATATAACATACGTATGTATTAACTTGGAACAAAAAGCGCGTCAAACAATATATAGCAATTGTATAAATCATATGTAATTGCCATCTAATTATCGGACAGTAAGATATTTCAAAGCTAAAATTATTTGACATAAAATATGGTTTAATTGTTATTGGTTAATACGTATTATACAAATATAAAAAAATATCAATTAGCATTGTTGTGCTCAAGATGTCATTCTAAGAAAATTCTTGCTATTTACTGCCAGTAGCAATATCACCGAGAGTATTATATCTCACATGTCAGAGATACTAAGTAAAAATGTTTAGAACCTCAAAAACCTAAAATTTGATCTTTTTTTCTTTTTTTGCAATTCTATTAGTAAATTTTATTAAAAGTAGAGTACAACATTTATAAATTTAATTGCAGGTTTTTTTTATGATGTTCCAAGCCACTTCGCATCAAATACGCCAAATTTGAGATATATACAAATATTTTTTAGTCAATCATAATATGTTATATACTAATTCTGATTGGATAAAAAAATTTTTTTTGTTTAAAGATTATGCTTTGTGGCAGTATTTTATTACAAAGATGAGAGTACAACTAGTTATACATGCAAATTAATTAAGTAGTTCATTTTAGGGTTTTATATTAGATGTTGTATCTATGATTTACTAGGAGATTATCTATTTAAACCTTTATATATACTGTTATAAAACGATTTATTATTATTCTATTATTATTATTAGTTTATTATTATTTTATTATTATTATTATTTAGTATTATTTATTTTATTATTGTATTATTATTATTAGTAGAAGTTGCTGGAACATTCCGGTTGATTAGTAATCACTTAGTTGCTTAGTCACTTAGTTGCTTAGTCGCTTAGTCGCTTAGTAATTATTAGTTATTAGTTGCTAGAACCTTCAAGTCACTTAGTAATCGTTTAGTCACTTAGTTGCTTAGTCACTTAATCACTTAGTTGCTTGGCCACTTAGTTGTTTAGCTCACAGATATATAAACCCTGCCAAATTCCCCAAGTGTGATTAAGCAACAGACACCCCTCTTCTCTTTAATATTGTAAACACATCTTGGGATTTTTTAGGAACAGAAACCTAAGAATAGCCCTTCTTGTTATTATTTTAATAAATGATTTTTGACTATAAACTGTATTAATACTCCCCCTCTAGGGTAATTCCTACAGGTAAGGTTTATCTCTTCTTAGTAAAATAAAGTAAAATTATTAGTATTGCATTACTTTTCCCAAATTGCCTCAGAGAAGAGTATAGTTTCTTGATAATGTCTAACAGAAGCTATACTTCTCTCTTAGACACCACATATACCTGTAAGGGATTCCTTGTGCTGTGTCATTATTATAGTATAAAAATTAAAAAGGCTTTCACCTATAATATTTGGTGCTTTCTGGCAGAAAGGTTAAATTTTTAGAGAAAACAAGTCACTCCAAACAAAACATTCCCAGACATATTAGAAAAGTTATCCTAGCAAGAGACCCAGACATATTGGAAAAGTTATCCTGCCAAGAGACCTGAATGAGTATTAGTTATCCTGGTAAAGTCCCGGATGTAGAAACACCACTTTTTATAGTTCACACTGCTGCTGAACTCTATAACAAAAATATCCAAAGCCATCAACAAGCACACCTAACTAGACCTCATTTTTCAGTAGATGCACTTCAAGCACGCATCCAGATTTATCTTGTTTACAGTGTTATTTTTCTCAACATACTAGCCCTCACTCAGATTTTGAACAATTTTGGACTTGGTACCAAACCAACTTTAAAGCTCAATATTATTCCTTCCAAACTTAAGACAACTTTACTGTTCTTACTACCCTATATCCAAACCAAGTTACAATTCATCTCTGTATTAGAAATATTATTTTTAGTTGTCGATACCAACAAGACCTTGGTGACCCTCGCACAATTGCTTTAACTCTAGTTAAAAGATATACTAACCTCTTCTAACTCTCTACTTTATCTTTTGAATATCAAAATGCTTTTAACCTTCACCTTGACACTCCTCTAAGTTTTAGTTTCGAAGAACCAGGAGAATTTAGTCGACATCTTGGAAATTTAGAAAGTCCTATCCTACCACCTACCACTGATATTACTTATACTGATAGTATTCCCTTCTTATGTGACCCAGCAGATAGCTTAGCTCTGTATAGTAAATTAGTTACACCTACTAAACTTTCTGAAAGTCACTATACTCCTGATTGGACTCCACAAATTCTTTTACTACTTACTGATAATATAGAAACAGAAGAATATATTACTGCTTCTGTAGACCTTACAGAAACCTCTAGTTCAGATCACACTCTTACTGACTCACCTTAACAAACTTTTAAAAATAGTCTTCTTTCTTCACCTCCACCTTAACTTGCTATTCCCATACTTCAACCTATTGCTGTTCAACTTCAACCTATTCAACCTCAGCCTATTCAACCTCAACCTATTCAACCTCAACCTATCGCTGTTCAATTTCAACCTTTTGCTATTTAACCTCAATCTGAACTTCTTCTTCCACTTCCACCTATTCTTAATAACCTTCCTAACTCACCTAATAACATGGCAGATCAAGCTTTACAAGATGCTACACAAGCTATGGCTAACCTTACTAATGCTCTAAATGGAAGTGAAAAATCTCTTATGAAAGCTGACTTCTTTTATGATGATGGAACTCAAGACCCAGAACAATGACTTGAAGATTTTTGAAGAGCTGCTATTGCTAACAAATGGGATGCTAATTAAAAATTGGAACTAACTCCTATATATTTAAAAGGAATTGCATTAGATTGGTGGCAAAGCCTTAACCCTGCTCCAAATGCTTTTGATGATAATGTCTATCAAGACAGAAGTTTTAAATATCTCTTCAGGCTTTGCTTCTATACACCTAAACAAAAAGCTATTTGGCAGAAACAGCTTTTTGATATTAAACAAGGCTCAGACATAGTAGATGCCTATGTTAATCATTTCAGATAATTAAAGAGACAAATTAACCCCAGTGATGCTTTTTCTGTTGACTTCACCAAACAATTATTTATCCAAGGACTACACCCTGAATTTTCTATCAACATGCAAGCTAGTGAACCTGCTAACCTAAATGCTGCTATTACTGCTGCGAAATGATAGAAAACTGAACATGTAATGGCTGCCAACACTACTACAGAAACAGACCAAGTTATCAAACAACTAACAGACCAGATTGCCAAACTTAGTATCAACTTGGCATAGCAATAGCAAAAGCAACCACCCCAACCTCAATCTGCTAACTATGTAGCTATACCTAACTCTAACAGACCTCAAGCTAAAGACCAACATCGCTGCCACTACTGTGAACATGCAAGACATTTCATTGCTAAATGTAGAACCAGACAAGCTAAACAATGATTCAACCAAAGAGATAATTATAGAAGAAATAATAGATGCAACCAAAGATCTTGCTCTCGAAATCATGATAGATCTTATTATTGAAATTCTTCTAGAGAAAGAGAAAACTCTAGAGAAAGAAGCAGATACTCAGACTCTTATAATAGTGATAGAAGAAGAACTAATTTTTACTTACTCTCATCCTACTATCAAGATGTTAACTACCTTGGCCATGAAGATTCTCCATCTACCTCTCCTGTCACAACACCAAAGAAATAGGAACAATTTCTAGACAACTCTTCTATTCATACAGCTATGTCTACATATCTGTATAAAGAAGCTAAAAATGCTAATTTAGTCCAATCTCCTACTCATACTACTACTGTAAAATGTAACATCTGACTTAGAAACTGACCCTACCAAGCTATCATTAATAGTGGTGCTGCTATCAGCATGATTGCTCATCAAACTGTCAAAAAATTAGAACTTAAAATTGAACAAGCCTTTATTAGCCTAATTGTCACAGCAACTGGTACTTCTACATGCCCTCTAGGAATTATCAAAGACCTTCCTGTAGAAATTAAAGGAATGACTATTCCAATCATTGTTGAAGTTGTTTCTGCTACTTTCTATTCCCTTTCCCTTAGTAATGACTGGTTCAAGAAAGTTGGTGTCAGTTATAATTAGAAGAATGGTTGTTATTCATTCAAGTGGAATAACAAAAAGGTCTCAGTACCAATAACCTATAAAAGTGACCATGCTTTACCTGCCCAACCAACAGTAACAGACCCAAAAGAGCTTAACTTCTATAAGCAAGAATTCCTTACCCCTCATGAAGCATATACTGCTCAACTTATCTCAGAAACAGACAATGAAGGATAGACCATCTATTAATCTCGACGATGAACCCAAACTGCCTCATCTCATGTATGTGGCAACTGTAAATCCTCTGATTACCTCTTTGCTAATTGCCCTCAAAATACTTGCAACTGATGTCATCATAAAGGATATATTGCTATTCACTATCAACTACAAGCCCCTCGAAGGAAAACTTGTAAAAATTGCCAAAGCCCTGAACATTTTTATCGACAATGCCCTAAAAATATTTGTCATGAATGCAACTCGATAGGACATATTGCTGTTGATTGTCCCTTAGCTCCTCTCAAATGCCAGAATCAAACCTACCAATATGGATGCAACCCTAATAAAATTGAAGCCCAAAGACAATATTATTATAGCAATCATCACACCCATTATTGCTATTATTGTAAGAACCCTCAAAGATCAGAAACTCTACAAGAATTGGATAAAGTTCTTGTTTGTAAAAGTTGCTATACTGACTTCCACCAAAGTCTTGATCATGATGATCCTAGAAGCCAGTACTATTATACTAAAGGTGATAGATGTGGAACCTTAGTTGAATATAAATTATGTAAACATGTTGAACCTAGAAACAGAATGCATAATTTAGAAAGTATTACAGAAAAATTATGGTTTTGTAAGCTTGAACACTTATATGTTTACAAAGCCAGTACAGATGTTCTCTACAACCCTAACTATAATCTGTGGACTCGAATTAGACACTATACTGAGTCAACCAAAAGTGTTGAATCTCAGTATAAAATAAACCAGACTTGTATCTTTTGTCTTGCTAAAGTTTATTTGTAAGAAACAGACCTTACTATCACCGAAGCATTGGAACTCCAAATAAATAACCAAATCAATCGACCATGGACCTATGAAGAAATGGATCTTATCCTATAAGCTAAACAAGCTGTCCTTAATAAAGAAGAAGAGCAACTCCTTCAACAAACCTTGGTTGAGTCTTTTGATATTAGCCACCCAGAATTTGACTATCGGCTTGCTATAGCTAACCTTCGTCGACAGTTTAGTGCTTCTGTTGACCTTTGCAAAAAATGTTTACATGTTAAGCATCAAGATGAATTGGATACCTATCAAGGATATTTGCCAGGACTGTGCTCCTTTACCAGTTCCTATCTATGAACCTTCTATACCTGAACCAGTAGAACCTCTATCTAGTTCTACTAATGCAACCCTACCAGAACCAGACCCTTTGCAACCACAAGTCACACAACTACAACAACAAATAGAAACTTAGAACCAACTTATTCTACAGCTCCAACAGAAGATAGAAAAGTTAGAAAGATTCACTCAGATCCTTCTACAAGTATTCCAACAAGATGCTCAGACCACCCAACAATGATATACTTCTCTTGCTCAAAAATGTGAAAAGTCAAATTTTTAGATTATTCTAGGCAGGATGAAAAACTACCTGTTGAACCAGACAATATGCATCAAGTTTTTATAATCGACACTATGATCCCTTATGAAGAATATAGTATTAGTTCAGAACTATCTAAATTGAACATTAGACCTCTAGATGCTAAATAAGAAAAACAATTTAGCCAACTGCTAATGAAGTTTTCAGATCTTTTTGCACAAGATACAATAGAATTAGGACATACTGACTTTGTGACTTACTGGATCTATACAGAAGAAGGACCTCCTATTCGATCTCGATCTTATTTTTCTTCTCCTATGGAACAGACATTTATTAAAGAAGAAATTCAACGAATGCTCGATAGTGGACTCATACGACTCTCCTCTAGTCCCTGGAACTCACTAGTTGTATTAGTTCGAAAGAAAAATGGCAAATTATGATTCTGTGTTGACTATCGTAAACTTAATAGTATTACTAAGAAAGATGCTTACCCTTATCTTGCATTGATGAAATACTTAACATCCTAAAAGGATCCAAATGGTTCTCTACACTTGACCTCGCAAGTGAATATTGGCAAGTTGCTATGCACTTTACAGATAGAGAGAAGACTGTCTTTGTGACTCGATATGGTATATATGAGTTTAATGTAATGCCCTTTGGACTATGTAATGCATCTGCAATCTTCCAACGATTGATGGATAGAGTATATCAAGACATTGCATGGAAATTTGTAGTAGTCTACCTCAATGATACTATAGTATACTCCAAGACTTTTGGTAAACATTTAGAACATTTACAACAAACTTTTATTAGAATCAGAAAAGCTGGTT
>CAJVQA010001110.1:0-27545 GCA_910591915.1 Cetraspora pellucida | reverse complement strand
TATTAATATGTACAACTAAAATTACTAATAAAGATATGAGCAAGGCCTCACCTTAATACCAAAAAAAAAAAAAAATTGTTAAAATAAACAAAATTAAACTTTATACTTATGTTAGTAATTTACTAAATAATTAAATAATTATAATTAGTTATATTTTTTCTCAAAACACATTCATTAAAGTGAAAAAAATTAAATTTTATACTTAAATTGTTAAGTTATTAAACAATTAAATAATTATAGTTAATTATATATTTTTTTAAAAGAAAAATATTACAATTAACTTATAGTAATTATTACTACTTTTATTTTTAGAGTTAGAATGCAATTTGAGACAGAAGCAAAAATTAGATATAATAGTCTGAATTTTAAATTATATAAAGTTTTTAAATGTTCTAAACATTTTTACTTAGTTTATCTACCTCCTGTTTCTTAATGTATTTTTTGAAATATAGCTCCTAAGTGATAATTACTATAGATTATAGTTAGTAATATTCTTAAAATTTAAATATTATAGTAAATAGAATTAAACTTTATATTTATATTAGTAATTTATTGAAGATTAAATAATTATAATTAATAATACATTTTTTTAAAATATAATTATTAAGTTAATAAAATTAAATTTCATATTCACATTAATAATTTATTAAATAATTATAATTAATTATATATTATCTTAAAACATTAATTTGTAGTATTTTAAAATTATATATAAACCTAATGATAATTTTATTTATATTTAATTTTATAAAAAATTATATTAAGTAAACTAATTTTAATTTATAAGAAATGTTTGTAGAATAGGTTTTTCTAATTCTAATAATAATAAAATTATTAATATTGAGTAAAAACTCAGAAGATATGACTTTTTAAAGATTAGATATAAAATTTTATTAATTAAGTTAACTTATAGAATTATATAAATTAACTAATTAAATCTAATAATCTTATATAATCTTAGCAAATTTGGAAAAACTTAAAAAACTTTATAATATATACAAGTATATTTTTTTAAAATAATAGAATACTTTAAAAGTTTATTATAATAGATAAATAATTTTATTTATAATATTATAAAATTTTTTTATTGATTAATTAAAAAATAAAAAATTTTTTTTTGGTGTTAAGATGACCTCTTTGGTCTTTTGACTTTTATTAATCACTTATCAGTATTGTAGTTTAATGAACCACTGCAGAAGAGTATACAATTGGCTACATGTATAACTTTTCTATATTACTTATTTAAGAAGTCTGCCTAAAGATTTTCTACTAATTGCTGTATCTAACACCTTTGCTTGAATATTCTACTTTAAACCTTCTGAATCTATAAACTATATTAACTTACTGGATCATATCCAAATGTTCAAATTATCATCTCAATCTTAGGACTAATTTATTTTCAAGATAAACTCTTTAGAGTTTTTTGTATACATTTTTATAACTGATCTAGATATTACTATAGCAAAACTAACATTTGCAGTCAAAACTTAATTATTAAACTTTATGTTCTTGTAGAGTTTACTTAGACTCCAGCATCTACTTCATAGCATAATCTTAGTATTTTAATATATTCCTGAATTTTATCAGACTTCTAATCCAGATGGCCTATATAGGACTATAGCTAATTTATTGATATATTAGGTTAGTCCAATATCTTTTTTCTCTGGTTTATTCTAGTAACTTGGTTGGTGGTACTTTTGAGGTTCCTAACCCAGAAGTTCTTGTCTGTCTGATTACTAAGACCTAAATATCTGTTTCCTTAGGCTAGCTTTTACAGTAATACTATCAAAGATCCAGCTATTTCTCTATTTAGATTCTCTCAAATGAACTTCTTGTTACCTAATTTCAATAAGTTTACACAACTACAAAAACTTATCTAGTATTTGCACTACTTGATTTGTTAGTTTGCATTCTTCTGTGTAACTCTAACATTGCACAAATGCCCTATAATCTGCCAGTCATACTGGTGTGACTACCATTACAGGTATTCTAACCCAATCATTAGTAACAGTTAACATAATATAAATATTATATAGATGATTATCCAAATTTTTGCTGTTAATAGAATTTGAATATCCAACCTACTACTTGAAAGGTTGACAACCTAACCACTTTATTAGGTTGCTATATTTCTAAAATAAAAAAGTTTTATTTGTAGCATATATCAATTTTAAATAAAAATTTTAAAATACTATACATTTTTATATAAAAATAATTTATGTTACCTTCTATCCTTAAAGTAAATAAAATTAAACTTTATACTCATTCTGGTAATTTGGACTAGATGCTAAGAAAAGAGATGAAATTAACAAAAATAAAAATCTTTAAAAAATCAATTTTTATATTATAAATCATATAATAAATTATAGAAAAATACAAACTTTAAGGAGCTATATTACAAAATTTTATTAATACAACTACTTTTAAGTTTTAAATGAAAAAAAAATAAACTTAATTTTATTTTAAATTAATTTATATAAAAAAACAGTTTTTTAAAAAAATGTCAATTTTGTTTCTTTTCTTAGCATCTAGCCCATTTATTAAATAATTAAATTATTATGCTTATATATATTTTCTTAAAATACAATTATTAGTAAACAAATTATAATTTTATTTATTTGTTATAATTAATAATTCATGTTTTTTTTTTACAATTTAATCTTATTTTTGGATACAATTAATTAAAAATATTAAAATATATAAATCTTAAATTAATTTATATTTATATTAATATAATATATACATATTGATATAAATAGATAAAATTAGTAAGCTTAAAGTAACTTTGTTATTACTATTAATACATCAATATAACAAACTTATATGAAATAATTTCTGTAATGTTTTTTTATAATTCTTACAAGATTTTTTATAATATATGATTATAGCCAATTAGATTAAAAAATTAAATGAATGTGAAAATCATATATTTTTAAAAAATCACTATTAACTCAAAATTTTATCTATGAAACTGCCTTCTGTATTCTAATAAAAAAATTCTATGTAAAATTTTAGTATAAGCTATGATCTTCCTTATCCTTAATCCTAACTCTAAAGATAAAGCTTATTACTTTAAAATCTTTCACTTAATTCGATTGTTTTAATTTTACATTACATCTAATTCTTCGATCTAATTGTCAAAAATTATGTGCTAATAAAATCTTGTAAGTGAGCTTTTCTCACATTTTCTCCAAAAAAGTCAACAACATTTTTAACATAATGTGATATATATTTGAAAAAATTCTTTAAGTTCGTTTATATTAGAGCCTATTTTAGTATTAGAATTAGGAGTTCTAATAGTAAAATCGTTCGAGAAAAAACTTTTTGTTAATACGCAGAAGGTATTTCCTTTGCAGATTTTGAATTATAAGCGATTTCGACAAACCGAATGTTTTGCATAATGTTACACCAAATCGAGATGCATTACTGGCTTATTTTCGTCGATCATCACGTGGTGGTAAAAATTACATAGTAATTTTGCTAGCGACACTATGGTCACATTTTTTGAAAATAACTAATCAGAAATGTTTAAACAAACGAACTCTGAATTAGATGGTTAGATATAAAAAAGTGCATATCTTTAGACGACAGTTTATTGTCATGCCTTTTCAGGTATAAGCAATTTGCCTCCAGCAAATATTTATTAGTGTATATATTGCAAATTCGTTATATATATTTTCTGATTATTGTTATCTTATTTCTACATAGCTACGGAATGGTATTTTATTAAGCACACTATGGAGGGCCTATATTGTACCAGCAAAAGTGAATATCGAATTAATTTCTCCAAAACGGCATTGAAGAAGGATCTTGAATAGGTGTAAAAAAGTAATTGAAGTTGTGGGACTGTTGAGGGATAGGATTACGATGTGAAATTAAAAAACGCCGCATACAACAAAAAATTCAAAAATATATAATATTTTCTTTAACTGTATTTTTATATGTTCGCGATTTTAAAAAATTTGTCTTGGAAAAATGATCGGCGTGACAATTTGTCACGTGCGCTTAACCTTTACACGATAATGTATGCATTTACTATAAATTTATGGTACGCAAATTGATTCTGTAAAGGGAAAGTATGCGTCTAATATTCCAAAATTTGAATGATTACATAATTATCATTTTAGGAGAAATTTAATTCGTCATTTAGCAAATCGGATTATTGCGTAAGTGTTCACAATAAAGATATACATAGTTGGAATTACGAAATAGATTTATTACTACATAACTACTTATTATAAAGTGATTAAGCGTTTATCATATTTGCCTTACGCTTTTTCTGTGGCGTCATAATACAATTAGAGAGAATGGTCAAATCTCTTTGCTTACGGGCACCAGCTTCTTGCAAGTCCTCCAATGTGTCACCATCGCACATTTCTTCGACAACTTCGATCGTTTTACGGACAATCATCTAAGATGTTTAAAAAAGTCAAACACTAAATGATTTTATATTACTGCAATAACGAAAGTATCAATACTGACCTTCGCCTTCCACGTCAAAACCAAACATTTAAGAGCTTTTTCGAATTGGTTGACATTGGTTGGCATTTGTAAGGTATCCGACCTCGTAATTCTACAAATATATCCAGCAGGAACATCCATACGCAACAAAATCATAAAAAGACCTGTATCATAATATAATAAATATGTTATAACAAAATTTATCAAGGCTTAATTAGTTAAAAATTATCTGCCTACCTGCGTGAATGAAACTAACAAGCTCAAATTGGCGAAGCTTTTCAGCTTTCCATTCAACAAAATTCCCAAGGTTAACAATCATATCTTTAAGCATCTTCGGGCTTTTTAATCCTCTTTCCTTTAGTAATTTTGATCCATTATCTCCATCATAGTCCTTTCCTACCTCAGAAGCGCCATATTCGTAAGATCCTTTTCTTATGATAAGATCGCCCCTCCTTCCAATAGATTTTCTCGTTGTCTTTACAATTCCTTGAACTATCCTTCTATTATTTTTACGCTTTGATGAGGCAAGACTACATGATTCACCTCGGGCAATATCAACTCCTTCCAATTCATTAAAACATTTATCAATAAATGACCATATGTGAATGTTGTGCCACGCCTCCAAATGTTTTTGTTGTAATGTATCTGATTCATATTCTAATATCAAATTATAGATACTATTCTTGACCCAATCAAAATTAAAATGTTTTATTTTATCAAAATTTTCGCCTTCCCAATCTTGTCGTACACAAAGTTCTACGCGCAAATCTTTAGTTGTTTTCATTCGAAAGGAGCTGATGTACTTTAATAATTCACTCGGCATTTCTGGAAGGTTTTTTGCTCCTGTATCACGAATTTCTTTTAGCTCTTCAGAGTTAAAAATCTTGTTTTTAATATACGTTTCATCATCTGGATCAATAATGAATGAATGAATGTGCAAGGCTGGAAAAAATTATTTGAAGTGAATAGTTACATCAGAAATTCATATAACTAATATATCTTCACATACTGTTCAAACCGGCATCGATTTCCAAAAAAATATAACTCATCTTCAACACATTTCCCTGATGTCAAATACCATTTTTTCTCCTTTTTCATTGCTTTGTATGAATCTCTAAATTCAGCTATATTTGATTTACCCATTTCTACGCTTTTTTCATCGTCGCTATTTTTATTAAGATCATTGTCCTCATCGGACCATGTAGATTTGCACTCTATTGTTTCATCATTATCATCTAGGTTCCTAAGTTTCTTGGTAAACCGATTTGGTTGTTGTTCACCGGGGCTCATCCAGAATTTATCGATTTCATCATTTAATTTTAATTTCTGCCAAAATAAAATCATAATTAAACTACAAAATAACAATAACATTCCGTAAACACATACCTACATAGCTATTAATGTATCCAGCAGATTTTCGATTTTCAATATCATTCATCATTGCGCTTTGAAAATCTTTCCGAGTTTGGCTGGTTTTTCCTTTCCTTTGCTAAAGTAGAATATCAATAACATATATTTATAGCTTTCTGACCTGATCACACAATGGTCTCTATACTTACTTTTGCATCATTACGTATTACTTCCAGAAGGGTGTCACCAATAATTTTTAGATACTCCGTTTTCTAATAAAGCAATTTAAGCAATAGCATGTCAGATTGGTCTATTAAGTTTCATAATCAATAAATAAGATAAAACCATACAATTATCTTTCTTCTAATAGCTTGGACATGCCGTTTAACATTAGGACCAACTTCTTTAATGTTTATAATCTCATTTAAGCTTTGAATGTATTGATCAAGCACTTGTTGTGCAGTTAACGTTGGATCATTATTATATGCCGATTTTGTGAAATTTTCAATGTTATTCCATCGTTTCAAGAGTGTTACAGAAAAAAATTTATTTATTCCAGTGTGTGGTTGACAAAGGCCCGCATCTAACACGAAATCATTAACGTTTCTCATCTATCCTTGCAAAAAAAAAGTATGATTAATAATGGAACAAAACGAAGCCGTACAAATTATACTCTATTGAAGTCCCCGTCCGAGTGCAGGTTAATCAGTCACGATCATACGGTTGAGCGCATGACGTTCACAGGCAACTCTGACATAAAGACCCTTTCCACCTTTTCGTGTTGAACGATCAGGTAGAGTGGCGAGCCTCCCGCGAAACCGACAGATACCCTCTCAAATGTTGACTCTTTCCGCGATCTCTTATCTTACATATGTGTTGAACACAGAAGATTTGCACGTAAACCCTGGGTCATTACTGCCAGCATCCAATCTGTCTAGACGACATCAAGCTGTCCGACCAAGTCAACTGCCCTTCGTGTTAAACTGCCAGGTAGTTCTTGGTGGTCCCCATGCAACAAAAAGAGATGCGTGGATTGTAAAAATAAATCAAGTGTTTAATACATAACCTTTATAATAGAACAGAACAACACGACAACACGAAAAAAATACGATAGTGCGATAGCATGTCACAGCGACTGTTATTATATTACCACTCACATGATACTGCATATAAAATCCGATTTTGGGACACTTGAAAAATCGTGAATCCATTTATATCACATTTGATATAATCATATCATGTAGTATAACCATATTATACAATGTGATTATATAAGGTGTGATGTAAATGGGTTCACGATTCCCCCGATTTTTTGCTGGCGAGCCTAATATGATAGAATCGTGGGACAGGAAAGCATAAAATCAGGCCTGCCGGGATCCTAGGCCCCTTTACATTGTAAAGTAATGGAAATTCATTTGCTTATATCATCAGGTGTGGAACTACAACGAGTATTATTATTATAAAATTTTTTTAATTAATGTTGTGTTCAGAAATTTTTGCTTTGTTGATCAGATCCTCTTCTATTAATGCATCGGCAACCAGACTATTAAGACATATAAAAAGAACTCTGATAGAAAGTAATCAAGATATCTATATCGTACACTTTATCATGTATTTTATATATATATTTATTTTTGTTTTTTAATTTTTGCTGTGATATTCTTTCTGTTTTTTGGTTTTTGAATGAGGGATTGACAAAACAATTTCCTTGTAATTGTATAAAAAGGATTGATCTACACCCTCCATTTTTATATATTCTTAGTTCTAAATCTAAATTGAATTGAATTGAATCTAGATTCTGACTGAGCGCTGGCCGCTAAATGTCAAACATGAAAATCATACATGTATTTGTCGATTTTGATCGATATTCTCGGTTTATAATTATGTATATGCATCTTTGGTTTTATATTTTTGATTTTTTTTCATATTTTTTTTTCTGGGTAGATGAATTGATAATCAATGATCGTCAAAGGCTATAACAAAAAGATCATAGCGAAGGTTTTACCTATTTTAAAGGCCAAAGTGAGAACTATTACAATTAAAACCTGCAATTCTGTAACGTGATATAAACCATTTACTAATAAGAAAATTTGTACCAATAATCATTATACAGTAGCCAACAAAAGTAATGCCCGATTTGCAGATCGTTACACATGAGCAACTAAAAGGGTTGTGCATACCCTCATTCTTACAAATTTTGGGCAATTTTTTTTATTTTTTGTTTCTTGATGTTGAAACAATCAAGCATACATTAAAGAAAATTTTTTTTAATAAAAATGTTATATAAACAAATGATTAAAAAAGATAAAAGAACAATCCTTGCTCATATTAGTACAATAAGTGTTGAACAAGTTGTCTACAAGATTAAGTATGTTTTAACAATAGTTTAAAGGTTTTAAAAAAATATAGAAGGATCAAAAAAATTACAAATTTACCTCAATCTGGATGTTTTCTTGTCTTAAAGAAACAAGAAAAGACTGTTATATTAAAAAAAGTATTAAAGGAAAGACATGTGTTTCTGTTCAAAATTATAAAAGATTTAAACTTTCAATGCAGTATGCAGACTATAGTTAGGATCTCATACAATGTTGGATTTCATTCTTATATTATTGCCTTGAAACTTTTTTTGTCAAATAGTAATATAGAAGAATATATAAAATAATATAAACAAAATAAAATAAGGATACTTAATATTAGTAAGATAATTTTTTAGATAAAATAAATATAGAAGTTGAGTATATTATTGCATAAATAAGAGATACAAATATGAATGTTTACAACTAAATTTTAGAAATAGAAGGGTCTCAATAATAGTTTGTTATATTTTATTAATAATATCAAAGATTCTATAGTTTTTTTTAATAATTACAAAGATCTCAAGCAAAAAATTAATAAAAACATTTATATCAAAGTTCTAAATAATCATCTTATATTATTTATAGCTGCAGTTCATTTGTAAAACAACCTTTATCTAATTTTTTAACATGATAATGTTCTAGTTCATAAGGTATCAAATTAGCTTGATTCAAAAAATATTAATTATATGAATTGATCCTTATAATCTTCTGACCTTAATCCTATAAAAAATATTTAGAAGATTATAAAAAATAATATTCAAAATTGTAATAACTTTTTAAGAAATAAATCTAATCTTAAAATGGTCTTACAGAAAGTATAGTTAAATTTGAATATATTAGTTCTTCATATAGTTGTAAACTCAATAATATAAAAAATTAATACTATTGCAAGTATAGAAGATTACTCAGTAAAATATTAAATAAATATAAAAAAAATTTTGATGTATATGTAGTCAAAATTAAATAAATTAAAATTTTATTTTTTAATCTAAAATCAAGTATTATTTTTGTTGATTACTGTATATGTGCCAATTTCTTAGATAACTTATTTATATAGTTTAAAGTACTTTAAAAAATATAATATTTTTATACCAAAAAATTTTATAAAAGTTATTTTTAACTTTAAAAAACAATTTATATCATTGTATAAAAATAATTAGTAATTTCAAAGACTTTATTTAAGAGCAAAAATTTTATTACTTATTATATATGCTGCCTTTATTTAGATAGATATTCTGAATATTTCTAAACTTTGAATGAAGATAACTTGACATCTATTTGACCAAATTTAATGAAAATTTTTTTATTTACATTGTATAAATGCATAGAATTTAAATAAATAAAAAAATTTAAATTTGGTTAAATAATTATCAAAGTATTTTCACTCAAAGTTTTGATATATATAGTTTTTTTTTTTTAAAGCTTCTGCTTTTGAAGATTAATATTTTTATTTAAGTATTTAAACACAGATGCCTCTAGAAGCTCTCTTATATTAAAGGTTATAACTAGTTACATGTGCACTTTTGGTATTTAATTTAAGTAGTCTGTCTATATCTACTATATAGGTTCTATACTAGATACTATACTTGCAAGCTAGCTATGAGTTTTTCTTATTTAAACCTTTTGCATATTTAGTTCAACATGTTTCACAATAACATCTTTAAGACTACACTTATTCAAAGTACCTAATGCCTTTGAGATCCTTAAAACTAATTTATTCTTAATAAAAAACTTACTAGAATCTTTTATATCTTATATATAACTAACTTAGTTTTATATAACTCACTATAATTGTCTAATACTTGCAATTATAAGAGTTATCTGTTTAACTACTATGTTATACTATTTCTATCTTTGTAAAGTTTACTAGAACCTTAGTACCTATTATCATAATGTTTTCTTTATAATCCTTTACTAACTACTACTTAGAACTGACAGGACTTCTCAATTTCTAATTTAGATAGTTTGGTATGATATACATATATATTCTTTTTTTCTGATAATTCTGATAATTTGATTAATTATATGCTTTTCTATATATCTTGTTATTTGGTTTATCTACTTATCTCTTTGAAAGTGTTTTATAAGCTTTCATTGGTTTAATTGTATTGTTGAAAATTCATACTAACTCTTTACTTAAAAATTTCCAATTAGGTTTTTGACTCTTTAGTTCTTTAGTTTATTATGTCTGATAGTCTTATTATGAGTTTGTACTAAAGCCTTATACAATATTAGTTATTAACATTTATTTATATATATATAATATTACATTTTGCATAAATGCTTCAAGTTTCTATTTAAGATAGTACAACTTAAAATTACAGATATACTAATTCAACTAATTATCAAGTGACAGTCTGCTATAATACAGATATAATTTTTCAAATTTCATTATAAGTAAAATTTAAACACTAAATCTGTTATTTAAGAAATAATAACCTAACTACTATATTATAATTGTCATTCTTAATATGTATAACTTTTATTTATATAGTATAAAACCTATATTCTTATGAAAATAAGAGAAATCTGATTAGCTAGTGAAATTTTTTAGATTGGTAATTTTAAAACAATTGTGAAATAAACAGTACTATATTTAAAACTGTAAGCAAATGATAAAGTTACTTATTATATTTAATATTGCTAGTTACTATATTAACAAATTTAACTCTAGTAGCTTGATTTTGTATATATAACAAGTAATTAATATAACAATTTGTCATATATAACTTTTTCTTATTAACAGTTTTTTGGGTTAATCTTTAGTATAGATAGGCAAATATAATTATTATATAATTATAATATATATAAATTAACTATTTTGAATTAATTTAAGTAAATTTACAAATAGTTAGAGTTAGAGTTAGGGTTATAATATAAATTGGTCTAAATTAGATAGGTTTTATATATTATAATTTTGTAATAATTTATATATGCTTACTTATACTAAAGAAGATCTGAATAAAATATCATATTCCCAAGATAAAAACTTTAACTATAAAAAAAAAACAAAAAAACAAAAGCATATAACAACAGAACTGAATTTAAGAGCTTTAAAGTAATAACTACTTTTAGTACTTTCTTTAAGTTTAGTAATATTACAATTGTTAAATTGTTTGTTTACAAAAATAAAATATGATAAGATTGCTACATCTTCATAAATACCAATTCTAAAGCTTTTAGAATACTTTTAATAAAAATAATTAAAGTTAATAGTATTAAATGCAGTTGTTATCAAAATTGGCATTTTAATCTAAAATTAAATTACTAGATATATTTTTTAAAAAATTTGTTTTATTTAAATGTTTTTAAACTAATTAGAGAAATTTAAAAAAGAGTTTAAACTTTAGATAAGCTAATTGAATATTTTAAAAATTCTAATAAATGCCAGAAACATAAAATTGTTAATGCAAAGAGCAGATTTTTGTTTTTGCTTTTTGATTGTATCTCTATATGTTTTGGTCTATTTTTAATAAATTATATATTAAAATGTCCATTTTAGTAAGCTGAACAATTTTGAATAAATAAAAAAATAGATTTAATTAATAAAATTATATATAAATAGACAAAAACCAAAAACTTAGTTTTAAAACTTTTCTTAGTAGCAAATGTTATTAAGATTTAAAATACAATTATCTAAAAGAAAAAAAATATACTAAACAACTTTACTTAAGAGATTAAATAAAGGTATATTTAATAGAAAGTTGAACAAATAATTAAATATTTTTTTATAATTTTGATATAAATGATCTACAAAAAGAGTTCTTTTTTAGTAAGTAAAAATATATTACTAATAAAAATTTTTTAAAAACATATTAAATTTTTATTAAAGTTTTAGAATATATAAATTAAAATAGTTTATTTATTATAATAAAATTTTATAGAAATAATATAATTATAGCCTATAGCTATATATAGTTATAGTACTAAATAATAGTTAATTATATAAAATATAAGTAAGTTGTATAAAATGTAAGTATAATGCAATAGTATACTAGCAATATAAAAGTATAATATATATAATATATAATATAATAGTGTATATACATATAAAGAAAAAATAAATCAAAAATACTAGCCTTTAGAAAAAAAAACTAATATAAAATAAATGTCTATCTTAATAAGATCTTTGAAATAATTGTTTTTTAATAAGAAAATTTATATTGAACAAAAGTAATATTATACTATACTGATGTTTTTTTTTAACTATACTAATATAATAAATACTTGTATTTTTTTTCATTTGCAAAAGTAAGAAATTAAATGAGATATTATATTTTGTTCTGATGTGTAAATATCAAATATATTAAACAAAGTTGGTTATTAGAAAAGTTACTTTAATTAAACATTAAGTAGTTATATAATATTTTGCTTACTTATTCTGGTCCTATTAGCTATTCTATTAGCTGTTCTATTTGTTTTAATTATAAATATATAAAGAAAGTAAGTTTTTAGTAAATTTGTTAATTTTTTTTTTGCTTTCATTAAGGTCATTGATTATTAATAGCTACTGTCTTTATTGTAATTTAATTATGATTATATAATTTGTACAAGATAAATGTATAACTAGTTATATATATAGCTTTTGACTATTTATTTAAGTAGTCTGCTTACAAGTTCTATACTAACTATTATATTTGTAATTTGCTAGAAAATTATCTAATTAAACATTCTGATTTTTATATTATACTTGACAAATAGTACATAAGTTTTTATATATTTAAGTGCTATCTAATTTAATTCTAACCTTTCTGTTTATATATTTATTAAGTTATTATATATTTCAAAGTATGTTATCTAACTGTAGAGCTTCAGAAAACCCTCTTGCTAACTAATTACCTATTTTTAGTTCTTGTTAATAGGGCTTACTCTTGCAAAGTTCATTCAGATCTCTGTGTCTGTATATATTTTTAAACAATGTTCTTAATATTTTAAAGTTATTAAACCTTGATTTTCTTCAATTTATATGTTTAAACTTTTCAGAAATAATCTATTGCACTAACCTCTGTTAAGATCAAAAGGTTTTATTAACTTTATCAAGAACTAGCTATCATTATGAGTTCATGTAGTATTTATAAGTATCAGACTTTTGACCTTATATTATGTCTTATAACTTTGGTTATTATAAATTAGGCTTTAACTCATATTCATCATTGCATAACTTCACAACTGCAGGTCACTTGTTATTTCTAGAAATAAGTCTGTCCTTGAACATCCTAAATGTCTGATTTTACAATGTTGTAATTTCCTATTTTTAGAAATACATTTCTACAATTGCTGTCACTAGGATTTAAACTAGCAGTTTTGCAATTTGTGATCTTAGAACATAATTGCTATGCTATTGACCTTAGAGATTTTTTCTTTTATTAATAAAAAAAATTTGTTGATTCAATTTTTGTATCTTATCTAGGTTTTTTTTTAAACCAATTTTTTATATATAAAAAATTAGTAACAAAAGTTATATTTATTCTTATTTACTATTTGTAATATGTAGATTTATTTTCATATAAATCTTTTATTACAAAATTTATTAATAATTATTATAAAAAAAAAAAACAAATATGAAACATAAATCTAATTTTTTAAAAAACTTTACAAACATTTATAATAATAATTTATTTTTAAAAAAATAATTTAACTTACAACTAAAAGTTTTAAAAAACTTTGATTATTCAAGATAATGTTTATATTTTATTTTTCAAGAAAAATAGGTTAACTTACTATTTTAAATGATTTTACACAAATTAACCAACTAAAAAAAAACAGATTATAAATTTTAATTATTAAATGTAATAATGCCTCTGATTAGAAAACTCTTGTTGACCAAATGAAAAAACATTACTAACAAATATAAGGCCAAAATTAACTAATTATCACGATAGGTTTTATCCGACATGTCTTATGTAAATACCGAATGATTTCTCACAGTAGATACCGCATTATGACGTGATCTTCGGCCATGTTAGAAAAACAGTATCCTAGTTATCATCCACAACATGACCAATAACAAGTACTTAGTTGATCATTGTGCACGCTTATTGGTTATCAGGTTTGGGATTTCGAAAAATGATCCAAAATTAGTAATTTCGGATTTGGGTAACACTTCAAACATATTCTTCTCAAAACTAAAACTACCTTTCAGACAGCTCATATGTTCAACCTTTCTCACTGATATTATAAAAAGATCTCAACAACGGTGCTTTTGGTTCAATAGGTAAAGTCATGTCATCTTCTATCGTATCCATTCCACGTAAACATAAATAAAATATACAGACCTGCAATGAAGGTTTAAAATATAAATATTTTTTGCTTAAGTTTCCAGTGAAGGTCTTTGGAACTTACAAGATCACGAAGTTCTGGATCTAATCCATTATGATGTTTGCAAATGAAGTTTTTATTCTGAAGGATAAAAAAGGGATTCAATAAAATTCGATAACATCGTTGAATAAATTAGGTTTCTACTGTCAGGTGTGTGTTTGATAATGGACTGAGTGGATGAATACGAATGAAGAAAGGTTTAGATTGATTTGTCTCTGCAAATTTATTGTACATGGTACCTTCCCTGTAAAATACTTATCAACTTTTATCTAAATTTTTTAATATTACGTAGTAGTCATTTATTGTTATCAATATGGTATTAGCATAAGTAGTACTACGTAAGTACGATATAAGTGCAAAATATGCACAAATATTAATAATATTCAAATACGGTAAATTTATTCTTGGTTAATTGTCACATTTAAATCTATTTTTGGAAGTAATGCAGCGTTGCTTCCAAAAATAGAACTTTAATTATTTTAATGTGACAATCAACCAAGAATAAATTTACCATGTACAATCAATTTGCAGAGACAACTCAAACCTTTCTCCATTCGTATTCATCCACTCCACTCATTATCAAACACGCACTCCTAACAGTAGAAATCTAATTCATTCTGATTTATTCGACGATGTTATCGAATTTTATTGAATCACTTTTTTATCCTTCAGAATTGATTGCTCTTGTAAGGTATCAACTTTCCAGACAATCAAATATAGTAGATATTTCTACTTGGAGTAAAGCAAAGCAACGGTGCTATCATTTTTTAAAACTGACATCGGGTTCATTTGCAAATATAATAATGGATTTAGATCCAAAACTTCGTGATCTTGTAAGTTCCAAAGACCATCACTGGAAACTTAAGCAAAAATATTTATATTTTAAACCTTCATTGCAGGTCTGTATATTTTATTTATGTTTACGTGGAATGGATACGATAGAAGATGACATGACTTTACCTATTGAACAAAAAACACCGTTGTTGAGATCTTTTTATAAGAAGATCAGTGAGAAAGGTTGGACATATACTGAAAGTAAGTTATTTATTCATTTTTATTTTATATATTTGACAGTAATTTTTATTTATTTATTTAGATGGTCCTGATGAAAAGGATAGACAATTGCTTGTAGAATTTGATGTTGTTATCGAAGAATTCTTGCTTCTTCCGCAAGAGTATGTTTTTCTTTATCAGTATTTACTTCATAATATATAATTATTTTGGTCGCCTAATATTTTGGTCGCCTAATATTTTTTTTAGGTGCCAGGTAATCATTACAGATATTACTAAACAAATGGGTAATGGTATGGCAGACTTTGTATCAATTTCAGCTCGTAATAAATATAGCATAATCACATTAAAAGACTTTGATAAGTACTGTTATTATGTTGCTGGACTCGTTGGAATTGGTATAAGCGATCTGTTTAATTCTGTTGGCGCAACAGTTCCTGATACAACAAAAAATTTTGATACGTGAGTTTGCATATAAATGCTCAGTAGTATTTTATTTATTTTTTATTTTTTACTATACAAATTTCAATTTATTAATTTAGTATAATATCAATGGGAATTTTTCTACAAAAACTGAACATACTTCGCGATTTTGTGGAGGATCTGGATGAAAAACGAAGATTCTGGCCAAAGGAAATTTGGCATCAATATGTTTCAGAAATTGAAGACTTAGTTCTTATTGAGAACAGGCAAAAAGCCTTAAATTGTCTTTCCGCTATCGTGTTAACCACTTTACTCCATGTATCTGATTGTTTGAATTATTTAAGTCAACTTGACGATCCTGACATTTTTTCTTTTGCTGCAAAGCCACTTGTTATAGGATATAGTACTTTAGCATCTACTTTCAAAAATTATGATTCTTATAAGAAAGTCGTAAAGATTAGAAAAGGAGAAGGTGCCAAAGTATGTATAATTATTTAGAACTTAAAATTGCAGGAAGTGTATCTTGTTACTATATGATTTGTAATAATCATAATCTGATTTTATAGCTTGTTTTCAGATGTACTAATATATCAGAAGTTTCAAAAATGTTTTTTGAGTATACTCAAGTAATAATTTCAAAAAATAATGATCCACAAGATCCAAGTTTTGCCAAAATTAATGATATTTGTGAACAGGTACTTTTCATGTATATAATTTTGAATTTTTGTATAGTGTATTGACAAATATTAATTTCATATTTATATAATTTTTGAAGATTATAAAATTGTGTAAAGAAAACATGATTCCGACTAAAATTTGAAAGATTACAACACATCAATGATTATTTAAAACAAACTTTAATTTACCATTTTTTTTTTTAGTCAAAAGGCAAGTATAGTTACTCGTCAAATACATTTTTTGGGCCATGTGGCTAATTAGACATTAACACATATTTAAGATGTGTATGCATTATAGATAATTTATCTGAATTCAAAACTAAAAGTTATGTAATGTGATCAAACTAATTTAATCTTTATTCAAATTTTTTTACTTTGGATAGTAACTATATCTGGGTTGGTGCATTAATTAGAGTATATATGGTACACACATTTATAGAGGCTATATTCAGAGGAAGCCAGCTGCATTTATTTCTAAATAGCTCTTTTTAAAGAACGTCTGTATAAATAAATCGATACAACATTTAACATTCACGTAATATAATAATGCAAATGATATTAATCTGAGACGTCCATGTTATAAGTGAGTTTTGAATCCTGTAGATTCAGGACCATTGAATCTTGTAATGATTTAAATGGAAATGGAATTGTTAAAAAATGAACAGGCTAACAAAATTTTGACAGTAAGAAATATATATCAGTTCGAAAATATTACTGTATTGTTGAATATTTTAACCTTTTCATTTACATTCACCTTTACATCTGCTTAGACTGCCATAGTAGAAATAGATACAGTACAGGACAGCAAAAAACATCTAAGATTTTATGTATAATTTGTAAAGTGTTATAACTCAAAAACTTATAATGAAATTAAAAATCTTTTCTAACAGATTTGATACAATTTAATAAAGCTACAATTCTTTTAGAATAGATTTTATTTCTTTAACAATTTATAAAGTTATTTCATTCTAAAGTTTATATGTGTTTCAAAAATCTGGTGCTTTATATATAAAAAAAATTGGTCATATGTTTTATTAACCAATCAAAATTTATTACACGAAATTAGCCAATCAATTTGCGTAAATTCAAATTTTGGCCTTTTAAAAAAATATTGGATGTCCCGTACTGTAGCATTCTTGTGGCTTCTTATACACTAATAATTTTTTTGTGTTTGACCGATACTACTGATATAGTTTCATTCGGTCATTTAGATATTCCATTTTTGTTTTAAAATTTCTCGATTACTTTGCATGGTAAAGCAATCAATAACGATCTATTATGGAATTCTAAAAATCACAATCGATAGGTTTTATTTTTAACGTTAATGTTAATAATAAAGTGGTTTAGGTACAGGTTTGATAACCAAAAATTAACTCATTTTTTCGCATCCTATGATAAAATAATGAATCCCTGGATAAAGAAATAAAAATAACGTGACTTTTAAATAAAGCTTACCCTGAACATTAACGAAATTCTTCTTCCTTTTGGAACAATCTGACCTTTAAATTCATGTTGAGCGGGATCTTGGGGAATCTCGTGAGTAAAGTTGAAACGAATCTTATCCCTTTTAGTTAAAGATAGGAATGTATTATACAAACAATCCGTTATTAAATTCAAATTCTATAAAAATATATTACCGTTGAATATAAAGACATCCTGGTTCCAATAATACAGAGAAATTACAACTTTTATCATCTTTATGGTGAAATATCATGACTGTTGGAGACATAAGACAAATTCCTGCAACGATGCTTCCAGAATACTAAATTTTGAAATAATAATAAACATTAAGTCAAAGACAAGCGTGATAGTGATGTTAATACCTCAACATTATCGACATGAGGTTTAATGCCACCAATTTCGGATAAATCCAAAATATGAACCGGTAACCATTCGATAGTTTTCGGGAAATTTTCATAAACCTTTTTATTAAAAATTTCTATAACTTTATCGTTTTGATCACCCCAATGAGTAGCTTGACATTCTCTATAACCATGAATAACATCATCGAAATGACTATCTTGATAAACTATCCGTTTACCAAAGACTCTTTTCAATTTTTTTAAAGACTGGTCAAGAAGGAATTCTTGTTCAAAAGAAGTGAAATGATTAGGTAAAAGAGTGAAATCTTCAAGTGAAAATAATTTACATTTCGTGATATTAGAGAGATCAAAGAACTTTGATGATTCAGGTGAACTTTTTATGGTTTGATTATGGTTCGATAAAAATCGGCAAATTAAAGGAAATTTTCTTGACAAAGCAATTTTAGAAAAATTTGATTTATAGCGACAAAAGTATCTTAAAATTAAACTCATTTATTTTTATTCTATAATGATTTTTCATTTAATTTGTATACATCATCAGCCAATAACATGACAATTTATATTATAATAGATTAGATCGACATATCGATATAATAACATATAATGTAATAAACTCTAAAAATATTCTGATTTTAAATAAATTACAAATTAATAACCTTTTTATTCTAATAATTATGAGTATTATTAACTCAAATATCTAATATATAATAATCTATTTGTCGACAATTACCGTCCATAAGTATGTAAATATTTTAATACTTAGACTTGGCTTGCCTGCCTGGTTTGCGTCTACGTGCTTGACTCTTTGGGTTGTCACCAGCCTCACTACGCTCATCATCGCTGGAAAATGGTTCCTGACCATCACCAGATTCTTCCATCTTACCATTTTGTTTTTTCTCGGACATTAATTTACCTAAAATAGACTTATAAATCAAAACTGGAAACAATTTACCAAAACTAGGTTTGGATACTTCTTCTTCACTTAATACAAATTCATCTCCCTCATCTGTGAGAAACATAACATTATCACTATCAACAATAAATTGTTTTTCATTTACACAAACTCTCTTCCTAGCATTTTGCTTTTTCATTCGTTTACCCCAAGCAATTTCCCTGGCCTCTTGTATGAAATATCTAATTCGTTTTTTTTCTTGATAGAAGTTCACCCACATTACGATGTAGTGCAGGAATGAGGTCAAAATGAGAAGACCAACAATAACACCAGAGAGACCAGGTCGATATCGATTATAATACCATCCTGTTCCACGCCATTTGGGAACACCGTTTCTTAGGAAAAAGTCGTAACGCTCTCGAGACTCTGGACTACGAAGTATGGTTGTAATGGATCCTAATAAAGCGTATAATTTTCTGCTACGTTCATCAGGATTTTTATCTGGACTAGTTAAAAAAAAAAAAAAAAAGAGGTCAGAAATTCATTAACCTAGGTTAATCAATTACGACAAAAATCGATGAAACTTAAATAATTATCATACTGTAAAGCGAGTGACAATTTTCTATGTGCCTTTCCTATCTCCTTTACAGTAGCTGTGGTTTCTACTCCGAGTAATGAATAAAATGTTGCATCCTCTCCTTCAAAACCTGTAAGCTGATCCACTAGATCAAAAATCTCATGGTCCTCTATTAAAATTTAGAATTATTTACAAACTTCAGAATTATTTCTTTTATTGAAAATACATTGTAAATATGCATAAGAAATATAAAAAAAGAATCATACCACTATCCCAGGCTTGTGAACTAGGTAAAAAGATTAGAATCAAAAGAATGAAGCTCGCACAAAACGCAATAAGCCGATATTTGAACATCGCTCTTGATAACTGCGAGTAAGAAATCTTTTAAATTACTAAATTTTAAAAGAAAGAATATTCGAATGATTACAACTATAATGCGATAATATAAAAGTTTTGTTTGACCATTATGATTTTTTTAAAAAAAAATTTATTGCCATTCCTTTATTTTGACCAATCAATCGTTGTAATACATTCATTGTACGTACAAAAAATCTAAACTGATCCCGTTTTGAATTTGAAGCTGTATTTGGTTGGTGCTAAATAAAAAAAATTTGCGAAAAGCTTTGGCACATAAGTTTTATTTTACTTAAAAGGATTTGTTGCAGTAAATTATACGTATACGTACGTATACTGTAAAAATGTTCAAATATCATACTATTAAAATAACTTTATACAATTTATAGCATACGTAATACATTTGTTGCAAATTTTGATAAATATGTACATAATAATTATACGTACGTACGTAATTAATTATACAATGTATACATACTATACGAATAATATTGTTTTTTAAATTAGCTAATTTAAATTAACAAAAATAAAATTAAAAAGTTTTTTTTTTTATGCTAATTTTCAAATTTTCAATCTAAGAGCATATAAATTTTATATCTTCTTGGTTTTCATAATCCACTCAAATATTAAAACATAACGTTTAAAAGTTTCTAAAATTTCATTTGCATTTGATTTGCATGGTCTAATTAAGTTAATTTTTGATTCTATAACCTGATTGGATCAAATTTTACTAAATTTATATTTATTTTTCAGATGGTTTTTTTATTAGTAGTAGGTTTTTTTTTTTTTTTTTTTTTTTTTAAGGTGACCTCTTTGGTCGTAGTTTTTTATTAATACTTATATCGATACATGTTTTATATTGACATATCTATAATGAACTATCAGACAAGTGTACAACTGGTTATATATAATTTTTTTATATTACCTATTTAAGAAGTCTGTTCAAAGGTTTCCCACCAGTTGCTGTACCTAATACTTCTGCTTAGATGTTTTATTTAAACCCTCTGATCTGATCTTGATATTAATTTTATCAGATCACAGATCCAGATCTATTTTTTTTTAATTATAAGATTATAATTCTTAGACTATTTTTATTCTCAAAGTAAACCTATCAGAGTAAGTTGTATTCCTTTTTATCACTAATCTGGTTTGACACTATGACTAAGATCAACACTTGTAGTCAGAGTTATCCTTTAAACTGATATTAATCTTATAAAGTTTATCCAAATCCTAGTATTCATCTTTCTAATTTCTTCTTCATTATCTTCTACTAGTTGTAATTTAGAACTAACTGATTCTTTAGACTTCCAATCTAGATGGTCCAGTATGGTATACTTATGTATTCTTTTTTTTGACAATTCTAGCAGCCTGGTTGGTCATGTGTTCTTTTATACGTCTTGTTATCCAATTTATCTGACAGTTCTTATGAAGATGTTTCATAGATTTCTATCAGTTCAATAGCATCATCAAAACTTTATACTATCTCTTTATTCAAGATTTTCAAGTGAGTTTCCATCTTCTTGATTTCTTAGTCTTCTATACCTGGTAGTCTTATCATAAGTTTGCACCAAAGCCTTATATGACACTAGTTTTTCATATTCCTTTATATATATGTAATATTACACTTCATATAGATGTCCCAAGCTTCCAATATCTGATAGGGTTTAACTTGGTGTATCTAAGATTATAGATGCCTAAAACCCAACTGATCAGCAAGAAACAATTACCATAATACAGGTATAATTTCCAAAATTTGTCATCTGTAGGAATTGAACCTTAGACCTGTCATTTGAGAATTGATAATCTATCTACTTCACTAGGTCACTACACTTTTTTTTTTATTAGTAATTAAGTTAAAATAAAATATAACATATAGTAAAATTTAACATAAAAGTTCTGGGTTCATAGTTTAGCAGATAAGTTTTTAAATTCTTTACAAATAAAATTAATGATTTAAGTTAAACTAAAGATATATTTGTTTGTTTTTTTTGATAGTCTTGTCAGAGTTTTAATAAAAATTTTACTAACTAAAACATTATCTATTTTTAGTAATTCATTTTGAAATTGTAAGCTTAGCATTATTCAAGTACAAAAACTGTACTTAAATGTGATTTGTTATACTAATCTATTTCTAGATTAGAAATCTTTATCAATTTTATTAAGAACTTAATCAGAAAAACTATTTTTATTTTGTATTATTTTATTTACATCTTTTATAAACAACCATTTATGTTTTAGTTTTCTTTTTTTATTTTTCTCTATTCTGATTTTATTCATTAATACTTTTTTATTTTTAACTTTCTTTATATTGCATTCTTTATTTTCAATTATCTTGATTTTTCTTCATTTTAATTTCAGTATTATTTCACTTATTTTCTTCTATTTGATTACTGTTCTACACCTTTGTCACTAAATTTTTTTTCTGAACATTTCTTCTACAATCTTAATATATAATCTAATTCTCTGCTTTGCACCTTTATATAAAACTTGTTTAGCATACAACTTCTTAAATATACTCTTAACTGCTAAGTTATATATATATGTCTTTTTATGTTTAATTTTATTTATTTTTGTTTCATTAACTAATATTCTTTTTAGGTTACATCTTGTAAGCTTGTTCTTGTCTAATTTGTCAAATTTTTTTTATATTAACTAACATGCTAACTTTTCAATATTATTCTAATAACCTTCATATTCTTCATAACTAAACAAATATTTTAATAATTCTTTCTCTGTCTTGCACTTCTTATATATGTCTAAATTGTATAAGTTTGGTATTTTCTTCTTTAATACCTCAAGAATTAGTAAACTATTAGTAATATATTTAATTCTAAATAAGATTTTTTTGCTCTTTTCTAAAGATTTATATTTATTTCCTATTAAATTTCTATTTTTCTTCTATAGTCATCTCCAATTACATTGTGCTTCTGCATCTGGTTCTAGCTCTTTTATTATACTTAAACAATACCACTTAATACTATTTATTATATTCATTAATGTCTTGACAAATTTTCTTGTTAGTATCTTAATTACTGTTTTTTTTCAAAATAATGTATATAAAAAGCTCAAATTTTTTTCAAGCTTCAAGTCTATAATTTCATTTTGCCATACATATTCTTTTACAAGCTTATCATTTTTTGTTCCATACTATTTTACTATATGCTTTAATTTTAACTAATGATAACCTAATATTCTTTGACTTACACATATTTTTAATATTTATAACTAATCTAAAGTTTTTATTTTTATTTCACATTTTAACATTATATAGTGATTTCTCTCTTTTCAGACTTGTAATTACTAGTGCACTATCTAATTTAATAACTATTTTACTATTACATGTTACAACTAATACTACTATTCACACTGCAGTTAACTCTGTCTTTGTAGATAATGACTATTTTGTTATTCTAATTTTCTCTTTTATTATTAATCTGTTTTCATTTTTATTAACCTGTACCTAACTTGTACTCATTCTATAATCTTTTTTCTTTTTTACTAATGACCTATCTGTATAAAAACTGTAATTTGTATGATCTATTTTTATGTTTATCTTCAATTGTTCCAATAACAAGTTTTTAAACTACTATTAAAATTTTACATCTTTAACAAACTGATCTCATGTGCATATATTCTTATTTCTTTATTTACAATTTTTTCTTTACTATTGCTTCTATTTTCTATATGGTTCTTTTTATATTTATTTAGTTTTTCTAACAAAACTGAACAAATTTGTTTTTATAATCTATTAAATCATTTATTAAATATGAAATCTTGTAACAAAGTTCAAATATAAATTTGAAATAAAAGAATATTCAATTATAAAATACAAATATAATATATATTGTATATTAAAATAATATTATTATAAATTTAGAATCTAATAAAATTGAAATAGAATTTCAAATGTAGTTCAAGATAATATAAAATTTAAAAGCAATCTAAATTAATTCTAAATTTGACAATTAATAAATTTAATATTAAGTTGAATTTGATACTATTATAATAAATATGTAATTAATCAATATAATATGATCATATTATTATTATTATAGGGTTGTAACCTTCTTGGTACAATACAACTAAGTAACAAGATCATCTGGTATAGTAATTGACTATTGCAAATATATACAGAATGGAGGTGTAGTAGTTTACTTTACTACACAGTAGCAGGCAAATAATTCAAGATAGTAATAGTATATAGATTAATTTTATTTAATAAATACACAATGTCAATTTTGCCTATAAGAATTACTCTAGAAAGAGAATATCATTTTTACAAGTTAGAAGTAAAGGTAAGAAGGTCTAGGTTGAAGTATAGGAACTTAGAATTAGCAGAAAAAAAGAAAAAGATACCTTTATATATCTTTTTATCTAACCTTACTTGATACTGTACTTAGAGTAATAAAGGTTTGAACAACAATAGATATTATTGTATTTGGAACAGTAAAGGTTTGAACAACATTAAATAATATTGTGCTTGAAGTAATAAAGACTGTACAGAAATAATTGAGAATATTGTTTATATTATTTGTTATTTATGCTTAAAACACTTAAGACTTGTATTTAGAACTTGGATCTGTGCAAAGGCACTTGGAATTTGTACAGAAATACTTGGGTTTATGCAGAGACACTTGGGGTTTGTGTAGAGAATACTTAAGATTCTTGTACTGTGACACTTAGCATAGTAATTTGGTATTAAAATATATGAAACTTGTATAAAGGTACTTGGAGTTTGTAAGATAATAGTAACTTTACAGATATTACTCAGTGTCATGTGACAGTACTATATTTCTAATAGCCAATTAAAATTCTTTTATTTATTTACTATATAATATAACTATTGGCTAACTAATAACTAATAACTAATATAATATAAAATATAATAATAAATATATATATACTCTAATACTACTATATAATATATTATACTAAAATTTGCTTTGTAATATTATAATAAATTGTTAAAATAAAATACAATTTTTTTTTGTTTTTTGCAAAACTTTATTTAATAACTAAATTTTAAAACTATTTATTTTTTACTTTATAATAAATTTAAAATAAAAATTATATAGTTTATTGCTATAGCATTATAATACTATACTCTATAAAAAATTAATTAAATTTTATATTCTATAAAAAATTAAGTTAATTAAATTTTATATAACATCTGATCTAAGTTTTGATTATGTATTTAATAAAATAAACTTGCATTGAATATTATATATTACATCATAATAATAACATTGATATCATAACAATGAAAAAAAATTTGCATAATATTAACAGTTAAAAGTTTATAAAACTACTAATAGTGCAATACAGTAACCTTTTTAGCTGCTTTTTCATAGGTTAAACAATGAATAATTCAAATAAATTAGTAAATCTATTATCGAATCTGAAACTAGTGAACCCGAAACTATTGAACCTGAAACTATCAAACCCGAAACAGTAACTCTATATGAGAAAAAAACCTTCCAAAATTGGAAATTATGTGAAGCTTTTCTATATGAATGGGCCAAGAAACAAGGTTTCCGAATGATTAAAGACTGTGTACATCATAAAGAAGATATTGTATGATAGCAAACATTCGTATGTGAACATAATCAAAATTATGATTTTAATTCAAGTAAAGATACAGTTTTAAAAAAAATAAAAAGAACTGCTATTCGCACCATGGTATGTAGATCATGACCAGAATTAGTTAGAGTTAGGGTAAGTAGATTTTCATAATGTTAGTTACCATGGTGCGAATAGCAAAAATCCATTGTACAAATAGTAATTTCCAAAATAAATTGCCTATTTTTAGTAAATGTTTTATGCCTTAGAATTAAAAATCCTAAGGAGCTAGTATTTGTTAATAAAGTTATAAAAAATCATAATTATAGTTTAAACAGAGAAATGATAAAATTTGAAGAATCTAAAAAGTTTACAAAAGAGATGATACATAATATTAAGTTTATGACTGTTTCTTGCAAGTTCAGTGCTACAAATCAGAGAAAATTTCTTGAAAATAAATATCTGTTACATCCTATCTATTCAAAAAACTATATGCAGCTATTAGTAAGTTTTGTCCAACTCAAAATTCTTTGTCAAATGATGCTATGAAAATTTCAAATTGGTTAGATCAGCAAAAAAACTTGACTCTTGATAATATATAGCATGGAACTGAAATGATAATAATGTTCTAATATGTTTGATGTGGATGATATCAGAACAAGTAAAAAATTGGATAAAATATTCTAATTGTGTCTTTAATGATACTATTTAAAAAACAAACCAATATGGTATAGCTCTATCATTATTCATTAGATTTAATAATAAACAACAAAATATACTATTTGTACAAGGTCTTTTAGCTAATTAAAGTGTAGAATCATATGCATAGATGTTTAATCAAATAATTAAAATGACTGATGTGAGTCTAGGCATAATACTTACAGATGCTGATCCTGCTGTTGATTTAGCTATTCATAAAATATTTTAATTAACTTATCCTATTCATTGCACATATCACATTACTCAAAATCTATACAAGAACCTCAGAAAAGTCATAGGTGATAAGTATAAAAAGTTTTTTAATGAATTTTATTGTTGTCACAATAGTTTCATTGAAGATATGTTCTATTTAAGATTTGACAGGCTTTTACAAAACTATTCTAATGCTCAAAATTATTTGGAATTTATTTACAAATCAAATAAATATTGGGCACATTGTTTTACTGCAATTAAGTTTACAGGTAATTTATTGGTTTTTTTTTTTTATTTAAAAAACACTATTTGTTTTTTTTAACTTAAATAGCTTTTATTTTAATTTTTAGATGAAATGATAGCAACCTCCCATGTAAAATCTGTTAATAAATATTTGAAACATTTGATATATAATTCAAATATTTTATTATATGATCTTATGATAGAAATTCACTAACTTTTCAATATGCAAGACAAAGAAAATAAATATAAATTTTGAAGATTATCAATTCCAACTATAAAAAATTAAAACAATTCAAATTTTCTGTTTACCAAAATAGACCAATGCCTTCAACAATATCTTATATCTACAATGTTAAAAATGCATAGAGATAAAATAAACCAATCATTGTATTATGTAGCAAACCTTATAAATATGAAAGATGCTATAACTACAGATAAGATAAATAATTACTATATATATAAATTAATGGCACAACCAAATTTTAAAGAACTTACTCTCCTCTCTGTCATCAATGCAATCAAAATAGCTCTTCATTACACTGGACTCTTTGTCCTTCTACCCAAACAATTTATCACCTAATCTCTAAT
>CAJVQA010001109.1:0-27546 GCA_910591915.1 Cetraspora pellucida | reverse complement strand
CTAATACTTCAGTTTTTATATATGACAAGTTAGATTTTATATTATTCATATAGAGCTTTTCTTGCTTAATATTGGTTAGCAATAGAGATGTAGAATAATTGAAATGTTTATTAAAAAATAAAATAATTGTATTTCTAGTTGTATTACTTAACTTATATTTTGTAACCAAAAGCATTAAATTAGCATAAGCTTTATTAGAAAATTTATCATTTTTTTGGCTAAAATTATTATCAAAATTATTTTAAATATTATCAAAAATTTCTTCATTTAAAAAAAAATTATCAGCAATATCTTTATATTTATATAAATGATTTTCAAATTCATTAAAAATATTAGTATTAAGATCAAGTTTAAAATTAATTAAAATATTAGTATTATTAGCTAACTCAAAGGATATATCTTTTAAATTTATATCTTCTAAATTATCAAGTGTAATATTCTTATTAGAAAAATTAGAAGAACTTGCATTATTTTTAGAAAATTTTAAATATTTTGAAAATTAATATTTTCAAATAAAATTTTTTTAACAGAAAAACTACTATTGAATCATTATTCTTAAAAATCAAAAAGATCATTTTGGAAAGCTTCACTAATATTCAAAAAATTACAAATATTTTTAGAAGATTGCTAAACAATGCAATCATTATCATCAACTATATAAATATACTTAGTCATATGCTTATTTAACTTATTTTTAATAACAAAGGTATAAGACAAAAAGTATATTGAAAACTTAACATTTTTAAGTTTATAAAGAATTAGAAAAAATAATTTATTTTATTATTTTTTTTTTTAACCTTAAGCAGTTATATTAGTATTTTATTAAGATTCTTGAAACTTTATATATTTATAATTATATAGAATTTTTCAATACTTAAGTTTAGCATCACTTAGCCACCCTATTAGTACCTAAGTGCAATCTGCTGCACTATCTTAGTTAGAGATAGACTGCTCATCTAACTACTTAAAGCTATACCAGAAAGGTCTTTTTCTTTTTGTGACAAGCATATCAATTATCTTTTAAGCTTCTTTCTTTATTTAGTTCATTTTTTCTATTTTTTTTTTTTTTCTTTGCTGTCTTATTTTTCTTTATTTTTTTTTAATTTTCTTTTAGTTTAAGCATCTTTTTTCATTTTACTTGTTATATTAATCTTTTTTTTTATTTTAATATTTTTTTATACTGAATTCTTCATACTTGGTCATAGAATGTATTTTATACTGTTTTTATCACTATATTTATGCATCTCTGTATTGCCTGTCTATCTAAAATCTGACTAATCTTTTTTCCAACTTTATTTGTTGATAGTCTTTTTATCAAAGCTGTTCTATTAGTAATTTTCTCTGCTTCTGTTTTCTTAAATAGTAGCTCATATAGCACTAAAGGTGGAATTCTAACTTCTTCATTTTCTTTAAGACTATTTCATACTGCTGCTATTGCTACCTTTTGGATTCTCTTTCACAAACTTTTTTGTTTAATACAACTTGCTAAGTATACTTGAGTTTTTTTTTTGCCTTTTTGACATACTTGGCAATCAGTCATTGTATATATTTCTGGTCTTCTTCTATTTAATTCTTCTAGCATTGATAGGCTATCTATTATACATTTAATTGCTGTTGCTCTTCTTGTACTAAGTTTTCTTGTTGTGCAGTATACATCTTTTGTTCTATACATCTCTTTTCAAAAGCTTGACCAATTATAATAAGTGTTTTTAGTTTCTGGCTCTAGTGCTCGAATTGGGTTTATTTCTCTTCAACTGGCTTTAATTCTAACATTTGTGTCTATTTTGCAAAGAAGTCTTGTTGATATATTAACTTTTCTGTTTTTTTATTCTAAATAGTACTCCATTTTGTTATACTTAATCTTCTTTGTGAATATTGTTCTTCTACATATTGCTTCTTTTTTTGCAAGCAAATTTGCTCTGTTATTCTATTTATTATTACTGTGACTTTTAACTTTAACTAGTTTTATTTTATTGTTTTTGCTTTTGAGTAACTCTACAATATTTATTATTCACATCATATTTTTCTTTTTTAGGACTTTGTCTTCTTCTACTTCTTGAATTGCTCTGTTAATGTGCCTTACTGCTGCAAGACTATCTGTATGCACTTCTATATACTTTCTTTTTGGTATAGTTAGAATTGCTAGCCATATTGCTGCTAAGAACTAATTTTTAAGTTCCAATGTTATTTTTTTCTCTGGCTAGTTTTCTCTGTTACTGATCTACATCTAACTGATATTTAACTTTTCTATATATTTTTCTTTTTCTTTTTATATAATGCTTTATCTGTATAAAAGATATATTTGTTTTTGTTTCTTATCTTGTTTCTTGTTAGGACTTTTATTAAGTAATCCATATTTTTATTATCAAATTTTTGTTTTTTAATTAATTCTATCTCTAATTCTTCTACTTGTTTTAGCCTAATTAGACTTCTTTTTTCTTTTTTCTATTCTTTTATTGTTCTATTTTTTAGCATTTGTTTTAATGTTGCATTAATCTTGTTACTGCCTTTCTTTACTAATGTTTATGAAACTGCCTTTATATTATTGTTTTATTTTATTTATCTTTCACAATTATTTGTTATTTGTTCTGTTCTGTTTTACACTTTTTGCATTTACCTATCTTGATATATGTCTTGTCTTCTACTTTTTGCAATAGCTAATGCTTAGGTAAGATCTTTTTTCTTTCTTCTTTGATATCATGCTAAATTGCTAATTGTGCTTTGAACCATGTACAATTCACTTTTCTTTTTTCTGTTTTCAGATATTTTTGTCTAATTAATCACTAGTGTCTATGTGTTGTAGTCTCTAATCTTGTATTGGTTGTATATTTTTCTACTTGTATGTGTTATTAATATATTTTTTTTATTTTACTAAACCATTTGGCTTTTTTCTTTTTATATGACTGCTTTAGAAAACTTTTAAGCTGTCCTTATATAATTAGGTTCTTTTCTTTTATGTTCACAAGTTAATTCAAATATATTAAATTTCAATCATTTATTATGCTACTGCTTGCTGTCTATGATTTAACTTTGACTAAGTTCTTTATACTTATTCTATAACTATATAATTTTCATATGTGATTTTCTGCTCTAATATTTATTTTTATCTCTCTTGCTTTAACTATTGTCTAATAATCTAAGTTATGCTTCCAATACTTTATTTCTTCTGGTCTTTTTTCAGAGTTCTAAATGTCTTTTATTAAGCTTGCTTTCTAATACTCTTGAGCTATTCTAAGCTTTGTTAGATTATCTAAAGTATCTTTTTTATTAAGTCTTGCAAATAAACTGCTTATTTGCTTTGTTGTTATCTTTTGACTTAGTAATTTACAGTTTTTTAGCTCTTTGTACTCAATTATACAATTATTTGTTGTTTTCATCATGTTGCACTTATGTTTTGCCAAACATATTATCAGCTGATAGATTTTGTTAATCATCTTTTTCAATGTTTTTGCTAACTGCAAAAGATATTCTAACTTTGAAATTATTATTATATTATTTATATACATGATCTGGCTCATTGTCATTTTTTTATATCTGAAGTCTTTAACTGTTTGGCTAACTATTTCTTTTGCTTTTTTGCTAACTATAGACTTTTTCATTCTGCTGTTTAGTCAAATTTCTAATAATTTTACAATTTTGTTTTTTGGTTCTTCTATTATTCTACTCTGTCTAAATATAATTTCTCTATTTTTTTTTCTCAATCTGAAATTTATTACTATGAGCTTTGACTTTGCTTCATTTATTTTAATATTATTTGCTTTAAAGAACCTTTTTGCAATTTTTAGAATTCTTAGCAGTTGATCTTTGCTATTTGCAATTTATGCAATATCATCTGCATAAGCAATTACTGCTTGCTTATGTTTTGTAATACAATTAATGTCTATATTTTTTAGTGTTTCTTGCTTTACTATATAGCTTAATAATTTATCTTCTTGGATTCTTTCTAACAGTAGATTATAAAAAAGCTGCCAGATTAGTAAAAAAATTATCTCTTCATGATCTATATTATCTTCTGCTATTATTTTTTCTATTAGGCCATAAGCTGTAATCACTTTAAGTTAATATTTACAAAAGAGGTTGATAATATATTTTATTGTTTTTATGATACTTTGACTCTTCTAAAAACTCAATTCAAGCTTTTTAATAAGACTAAGTCAAATGCCTTCTTCATGTCTTGCAGAAGTATCTATGGTTCTTTATTTTTTTTTGTACTTCTTTTATTATCATATTTAGTATATGTATTGGTTGCTCTATTAAGTTGTTAGGCAAATCTGTAAAGTTTGGTTCTTTGATTATTTCTCTTTTTGTAAATATCTTGATTAGCCTTCTTATTACTATTTTTGTGACTAACTTTCTAAAAGTCTCAATTAATGCTATTGATCTAATATTGTTCAAATTATATTCTCAATCTATATTTTTTAGAATTAGATAAATTTGTGCTATTTTTCACTTTTTTGGCATTTCTTCTGTTTTTAAAATCAGATTTGTGAAGACTCTAAAGATTTTTTATAAATTTTTTTCTGCTTGTTTTATTAAAGTATAACTTATGTCTAAAATTCAGCATAGAAGAAACTTATATCCAATAGATTCCAAAATTATAGTTACACAAATTATTTATATAGGCAATTGAAAAATTGATATATAATAGTAGTCTAAAAACTAGAATTTTCACAATCTGTTTAATTACAAGTTTCATACTAAATATACTTTAATAAATTAATAAAATTTATTCACTAAGTGTCTTTAACAGAAAATCTTTTTCAATTATTTTCAATTACTTTTCTCAAAAAGTTTTTATAAGAATAAAGGTAGAACATTTGGTATTAGTAGAGTTTATTGAGTTTCTACTATGTTTAAATTATTAAGCAAATGTGTATTAGATTTACAAATTGCTAAACCATAAGTTTTATTAATATAAAATTTTATATATTTATTAAACAGGCAGTAGGGTGATAAAGGGAGTTCTGGGGTCACTTTTTTGGTACCCTGGATACTAAATATTCATTTTGCTTTTTAGATTGCTCAAGAAGTCTATATTCTATAAAAACTCTTTAGTACCTATATAAAAACCTGAGTACCAAAAATTATATAGCTAGAACTTACTATTTTTATATTTTATAATCAAATCAGATGACGATAAAAAATTAATCTCATCGTCATACCTGATATCATATACAATTTATCCATATATAAATCAAAGTACCAAAAATTAAGTATCTATTTTCCTTTTATAATACTTTTGATAATGTTTACCAACATAATAGCTTCTAGTATGATCTGGGCATCATTTACTTCCAGACTGAGTAGGTTTACCACAATCAGTACAAGGAAAGCGTTTGATTGCATTTTTATGAAGCCAGCACCCTTTAGGATTCATACATGATCGATCGCATATCTCTTCAGTATATAAAAGAAAATCACATATATATTCGCCTAATTGCATTTTTTTATATATACCTAGTATATATTAATTTTCAAATTAAACAAAAATATTTTATAAATAACAGATAAGGAATTACATACCAGCACTTATATACAATGAGTAATCAAACTTAAAATATAAAAGATATTCAAACCAAGCCCACCTATCAAGAAGTTGAGCAAGCTTTAATTAATGTAGTTAAAGCAGGCATTTATTATAAAAAGCCAAAAGAAGGTAAGTTCATGCAAAGTTATAAAGAGCGAATTTTAAAGTTACATCAAGCAGAAGACCCAGAAGAATATATATTAAAGTTAGCTATGACAATATTTCCCAATGAAGAAAAATATCATAAAATCAAAGATGACTATAAAGAATTTTATGGACGAGACCCAAAGATATTTACTTCTATTATAAAACTATATAAATTATATTACAATTTAGCTAAAGATCATTTCATTAAAGAAGCACAAATTAATAAAGAAACAGAAGATTTTCTTAATTTATAAAAGACCAGGAACACCAACTTGAAATATTCCATGAATGTCTTTTATTGTGAGTCTTTGATTCTTTTTTGGATCTAACTTGTAAGCACCCACTAAGGAAGTAATTCAGTATTAGGATGAATAATTTGGAGTTCTTCTCTAACAAAAGACCGTTTTGGTCCATTTTCATTAATATCTTCAATCCAATATAAAACTGGTTGATTTTTTTGTACTAGAGATTCATGAATATAATAAATCTGAAGAGACCAATTTATATCAGTAGCATGTCTTCTTCCACCTTTCAATTCACTAGGCTTAAGTAAATATAAAACAGGATCATTATATGTTAATCGAATCTCATTATAACCTATAGGTCCATATCTTGGTTTAGAAGCTTTAGCATATACAAATTTCTTTTTAATAGCTTCATTAAGGGTTATACCAAGAAGCCAAGTTACAGAATTATTAAGATTATTAATAATAATTGGAAGATTCTTAACCCAGGCTCTTGATCTTTTAGGTAAAGGTAGTAATAACTCTTGTGCATCTTGAATACGAAATAATTTTTTAGCTAAAGTTTGATTAAATCTTTCAACTATACCTATACTACTTTTAGAACTAGCTTTTTGGATTTTAACACCATGTTCTTTCATAAGTTTTTTACAGCTTCCTTTAAACTCTGAACCCATATCAGTTAATAATAATTTAGGCCATGTAAGAAGACATTCTGAATTATTAAAAATTTTAATGAAAACTTTAGCAACTATAGCAGAAGTTAGTATACCTTTCAAAGAAGGCTCATCCATATTCAAAATATCCAAAGTAGTTCCAATTGGTTCTGCCTATTATATCTTGATGCTACATCTATACAAGTAAGACAAAATATATAAGTTATAGATCCTACTTTATCATATAGCATATAAAGAATATCAGCTTGTATAACTTCCATAGGAACAGTAATTTTATTAAAACTAGCACAAAGAATATACTTTGGTCGAGGTTTATAAATTAAATGTAATAACTGTTTTTCAAGCCATTCTTCTATTTTAGCTAATGTAAAATCAAACCCACTACACTCTGAAGCATTAAAAAGATTCTTAACAGTTCTTTGATAACCTGAAGGTTGATAATATATTTTTTGCAATGCAATAGATATTTCAAGTTTTCTCACTTTTTCAGAATCAATATATATTAAGGGATGGAGCATAATAAAAGATCAAATAGATTAGTTAAGGCTAAAGAATATTTGCAGACAATACAAGATCGATTTTGCAAATTACAACAGAATCTAGTTTCTAAAAAAGATTATATTAAATATCTTGAAAAGGAAATCTCAATTCAGGATAAAGAGCTAAATCCATTAAGATCAGAAATTTCTAATCTTATAAAACAGTTAGAAAAAGTATTTAAAGAGTCAAAAAACCGAGAAAATTATATAGCTTATTTAGAAAAGCAGTTAGTATTTTTTCAAAATGAAATAAACAAGCTTAATGAAAAAAAACTTATTTTGTATAAAAATTCCAATAATACTATAGAGATGGCACAACAACCAGGATCATCTAGATTATCTCTATCTGAAAATCAAGCCATGATCCAAAATAATAGAATTTAGCAAAAGATTAATAATATTAGACAGTATTTTCAAAGCCCAGTCACAATAGCACCTACAATAAATAGTATTATAGATTATCTTAATATAATTTCAGATGCCAGCAATAGGTTTGAAAGATTGGTATTAGATATATATCCACAAGTGAATACTCGTGCAATTAATGCAGAAAATCAAGTAGCAAATTTGCAAACCCAGTTAGCTAATTCACAAACCCAGTTAGCTGATTTACAAACCCAGTTAACTGATTCACAAACTCAGTTAGCTATGCTCCAAAATGACTATAACCTTCTTCACCAAGCTTATGGAGCCCACAGAACACAACACAATATATTTAAATCTCGAGAACTTGATAGTCGAATTACAATCTGTATGCAAAAAAGACAAATATCTAAGTTGTTAGCAGAAAAATTTACATTGTGTCTTTTGAATAGACGAACTCAAAAGCAATTACAAAATTGTGAAGCAGATAGAGCGACAACCGCACATCTCTTAAATCTTACAAGAAATCGATATATCAAATGGAAGAAAAAATGCAAGACTTTAAAAAATGACCTATTACTTGCTAATGTTCAGCTTGATCTCAAGTGGGGTAAGTGGAAAGCCCAAACCCGAAATTCTGAACAATTAATTAATAATTTAAATCAACAAATATTTCAATTACAAAATAACCCACCAATTTTAGCAAACATGGCAACAATACAAGAAGTAATGGCTGTAATAACTCCTTTAATTGCACCAATTCTGCAATATATTGGCCAAGAACCTCCAGAAGACTATGTTAATAAAATCAAACAGTTATATAATTGTGGTAGTACAGTAGATGTTGTGGCAGGCTTTAATGATGCTGTAAAAACTCAGATTTTAGCTTCAAAAATGGGAGAAAAATATATACTACCTAATCCATTTAATAATCAAGCAGAAGTTGTAGTCAATACACCAGCATTGTTTTTAGCATAGCTTAATACAGAATATCAAAGAAACAATATCGGTACTCAACAAATCACAACTCAAAGATTAACCCAAGAAAAATTTATGTCATATGATACTCCAAAAACTTACGAAACAAAAATCAAACCATTTTTATTAGGAGTACCAATTAATAATAACTATGTATTAGGAGTGCTTAAAAATCAATTACCAACAGAGCTTTACAATCGAATAACAATAGCACCTCCAGCAGATATTCTAGCATTCTTTACAAGTCTAAAAAATATGTAGTTAGAACGAAAACCTGATACATTTACATATAGAGGAGGCTCTATTTATACCAATGGAATTTCTCAACTTGCATCATTTCAACCAATAATACAACTCCAGTTTCAGCAAAACTTTCAAAACCCTTCTCAACCAGTAATTCAACCCCAGTTATAGCAAAACTTTCAAACCTCTTCTCAACCAGTAATTCAACCCCAGTTACAAAAAAACATACCTCCACCTTTACCCCCTGGTCATGAGTATCAACTTGAGGAATTTCATATGAATAATTTTATGGATGACCAAGCAAGACAGATAAGAATTGGAATAACTCCTACTCCATTAAGCAAATTACCACCTGGAGAGAAAATAATTCATCCAAAGTCTGAAAAAGCCAAAGCCTTACAAGAAATAATGGATTATCCCAGATTGGGTCTTGATATAGAAGATGAAAGACCTTATGATCCAATGGAAATTGATCTTGCTATTGTTAATATTGCAAGAAGAATTGGAGGAAATACTACTATTCCTACTACGAATATAGTTAATGCATCCCAAACTGTTAGAAAAAAGAAACCACCTGTTAGAAAGAGAGTTATTAAAAAGGTTGTTAGATCCAAGAATAAATGAGTAAACTTGGTTACCTATGAAGAAGCAACAGAAGATCCTAATAATGAGGAAGAGGAAGTTTATGAAGAGATAGTTTATGAGAATGAGGATAATGAAAATGTCGAGTATATAGAAGTTGAAGATAGACCTGAAGAGATGCTTTGCAATAATTCCACTGTAACTATAAAACTTGTAAAAAAAAAGTAGTTAAAAAACCATTACTAGCTGAGCCAACTCACAATAATTATAAAAAGATAGAGCAAAAAGTTATTGAGATTTGTAAAAAAAATTTTCAAAATGAGCTTAGAAATATTCTTAATGAATTTAAAACTCTTTTATCTTCTTATAATTTATCACCAGAATTAGCAAGCTCTATGGCTTTAGATGAACCTATGGATATTAATTTGGTACGTCGTCCTACTAATGATCTTACAACTGCTGAATGTAGAATTAATAATATTTTAATTCCCAAAGCAGTATTAGATGGAGGTGCTCAGTGTACTATGATAAGTAAAAAACTAGCAAGGCATCTTGGATTAAAAATTGATACAACCAATCCTCCATCTCTCGAGGGAGTTGCCACTGATGCCAGCTCATATGGATGGTGTTATAATGTACCAATTATATTTACAAATAGAGCATTAACAAGAGATACAGATTATACAATGATACATGATGTAATAGTTAGTAATTATGATAAATATGCTTTAATTATTGGCACTGACTGGCTTGATCTTGCTGGAGGTAAAGTAGACTATGAAAAACATGAATTTAGAGTTGGCAATACATTTGTTCCTATTTCAGTTCACAGATCAAATATTAAAGTAAACTGCATAACCACAGATCAAGACTCAAAGGATTATTGCTCTGCAATAAAAAAAAAATAATTAATATATCTCAAGTTCAAAATACTTCTATATAGGAAGAATGTATAAATCAGTTTTTCCAAGATATATGTGCTTATGCACCAACTCTGTTGTTAGAATATGATTTACCATCTTTTTCTTCTAATGCATGAATAAAATTATATATAGTACCATCTCGAATATATTTTTTTAATGAAAGTTCGAATAATTTTGTACTCCAATTAGCCATATCTATCTTAATTTGATTGCATTCTATATCTTTCTGTTGCTTAATAGTTTTAAAGTTTCTTCAGTAGATTTAATAAATTCTTGACATAAATTATCTGTAGCTTCTTTGATTCTAGCATTAACCTCTTCTTCAGAGTATAATGAAGCAATATTGGTATAAAATACTGAGGAAGCTGAGCTTCGAGACTTTGTCTCTGCTTCTATTGTAGAATTATATCAAGATTTTTTATTTCTTTGGTATCTATCAACTTCATGTTTTAAAAATGCCTCTATAATAGAGCTAATACTACTTGCTTTACTTTCTGATAATGAATTTTTTTTTCGAGTTGTAAGCTGATTTCATCCAGCTTTTATTAATAAAGATGGTAGTTGAGTAAAAAGACTTGAATAATTTTCATAAAAATCTATATAATTTTATGAAATATATTTTCATGAAATATTATAATCTTTCAAAAAAATAAAAAGCATCCTCACTTCGTAAAAAATTATAATCTTTCAAAAAAATATAAAAACCACCCAACCATTTTGATAACAGTTATCGACTTTATATATTAATAATTTATATAAATAATAAATCAAATAAATCAAATAAATAGATTATTATGAAGCAGGCCCATAGGAGCAACTCAAAGAGTCATAGATATATGGGATACATATTCATTTTGATACCTCTTTGAGAGCTTAACACTTAAAGCTTTTTGTTCAGCCAACTCTGAAGATATTCCATTTGATACAAAATTTTTATATGCTTGTATACACCAATGACCATATGGCAAACTAGTTATTTTATCAGATAATATCCAATGCTTAGTATCTATAGGGCAAAGAGCCTTCTTTTCTGATTCGACCAAAGATAATATATGGTCTTTTGATCGGATACCTATATTCTTAGCATGGAATACTTCATTACCAAAAAGACAGTCTCAATATACTAGAGTTATAGGATCTGCCTCAGTTCACATAGCTTCTTGCTCTGATAATAATGATCTATCTATCAGATCATTTAGCAAAAACCCTTCTAAAGCTGGCATATAAGAGTTTATAGCCATTTCACTCATACCCTTTTTGCTAACTTCTTTATGTTTAGATGTTGTAGACTTATTTGCCAAAACATAGTGATAAGCTTTGCCTTGAATATAATAAGATTATGTAATTATACTATCTGGAGTTTCATCCTTATATTTGCCAATAGTTGTATCACCATTAAGGTTAAAGAGATCAGGTCGCTCTTTCATATCTTTATAGATATCCTCAGTCTCAACTTGAAATAAATATAAGTCTGTATCCTTATATCCAAGCTGAGCATTATCACTATATCTTTCTTTTATATATCCATACCAAAAGTGATACATGTGAAGTTTGCTAAGACTCAAGACTGATGCTCCAACAATAATAGGTTTATTAAGAGTTATACTAGCTTTTCCTATATGTGCTCTTATAAGTAAAGGACCAAGTTGTCTAGCATACTTAAATGAGGGTTTACAAATCTGGTTAATAAATTTTTTTTCATCTTGCTCATTATTTATAGCCATGAGCTTAACATCTTAATACTTACGAACATTCTCCATAGTTTTACCATATACAGCATTATTTTTGAGTTTGAAAAAGTCACTTAGAAATATATTTCTAGCTTTTTTGGCCTCATTACATTTTTCTGTATTAAAAACTATATAGGGAGTAAGCCAATTATTCTGATCGAATGATAAGATCTCTGTAACTTCATCTACTATCATATCTAATTTTACATAGTATTGAAGCTCTTGGTAGTGAATAATATAATCTTCTTGTGAACCAAGATAGGGTACTAATTTTTCTGTAGCTGAGAAATGTCTACTATCTAAGTTATCTACAAGCTCTGTAGTATGGGAGCACAACATATTTTTACTTACAACCATGTTTTCTACAGCTGGAGGTAAATCACTCAAATAGTCATGAGTTTTTAGAGAAAAGTATGCTTTAATATTTAGAAAATATCCTCTTTTTGCATCTGCTTTAGTATTAAGAATTTTTTCAAGATATTTTTTTTGCTCATTTGGATTATTCTCAAGATATTTATGACTTACCTTCCATTTATAATTTCCAATAGGCAAATACTGATTCATAGCCCAGCCATAAAGATTTGTTGCATCTATATATAGAATCTATGTTGTTGGTTTAGATGGGTTAAATGCTTTACCTATCTTAGGATTGTTTGCTTTGAAATATCATTTACATGCCATAGCTATACCTCCACGCTTAGCCTTTTCTATAAAATCATGCATAGCCATATCTGTAAAGAGCTCGATTTTAACTTCTGTCATCTTAAGCATAGCATCCCAAGAATATGCTGAAAGTGAAACATAATGGCTAGGATCGAGTCCATCATATTCCATAGACATTTTTTGCAACTGTGTCCAGACATCAGCAAGACTAAGCACATCAGTTTTAAGATATATATCATGGTATTCATCTAAAGTCTTGCAGTTAAATTCCTTCCATACTTTTTGGGCATGCTCATAATCTTTTTGGCTAATTTTATCATGAAGATATGTACTAAATTCATGAATTGGTAGAAGCTCAGTCTCTAAAAACCTATTCTGTGAATCTATATAATCATAAGGATAAACTCCTTTTCAATATACTAAATCTAATTGATCTTTTGTATAGCCTAGTTTTTTGAAGTACTTAGATGTTATTGAATGATTATCACTCAAATTTTTTGTAAGACTAGCTAAGCTACTATTCATAAACTGCATGCTATCTATATATTTAAGCTGGCCTACCTTCATAAACTTGTATTACTCAAATGTCTCAGCTACAACCTTGATTTGATTTGCATTAACTGATTTTCTAACAGATTCACAAACCAAGTGAGAGTCATAGCCCTGAAAATTATGAAAAACAACTGAAATAAGAGTTTTCTATACTTCAATTTGAAGTTTGAGATTACATGTATTGTGAGCAGCTCCTCGGAACTTACCTGTAATATGACAGTGATCCCAAACCTTTATATCCATAGACTTTTTTTGATTAATATCTTTAGTTATCTTATCAATTTGTTTTGTTAAGGTTTTATAATCTTCTGAATTTATTGAGGTATTTTTTAGCTTATTATTAAGCCATAATGCCTTATTTTCTAAGCATTTGACTTTATCTTTATCTATAATGAATTTTTCTTTGCATATCCAACAACTATCTGCTTCATTGAATTTCTTTTTGTCTTTGTCAGTCTCAATTCGATCATGTTTTATAGCTAAAACTCTATTAATTTCAACCAACTCTTTATTAATTCTTTTGACAAACTCCTGAGTAGCATTTTCTCCTCTATATAGGAATGGGCCCCATATATTTCCAGTATCGATTCAGTGAACCAAGTAGCAAAAGCTATTGGCCTTTTGTTCAGCAAGCTTTTGCATTTGCCCTCCATATTTCTTATTGCATTTCTTATTATCAGCCTCAAAGTCAGCTATAATAACATATGAAGCATTGATCATTCGTCCATAATTCTTAAACTTCTCAAAGTCATTGATATCCTTGATAGGTAATTTGACTTCTTGAGTTGCTTCTTCCAAACAAAGACAATGTTCAAAATAATTCGCAAAAGCTTTTTCTGATGGCCAGCTTATAGTACATTTTCTACAAAGATATCTTTTACCATGATGAGTGGTATCCCTATAAACTAGCTCATCTAAATTGTTTATCCAAAGAAAGTGGTTTTTTTGCCCATACTTGTCTTTAGATTTCGTAATATCTGTAAGAGCTATGAGGTCAATAATATGTTGTCTTTTATAGTTTTTGCTAGCTATTACTGCTTTGGGAGTAGCTGTTTCTTCTTTCAATTCCCAAACATTAATAGAAATATCTGAATTTATCTCTTCTATCTTATTAAATATACGTGAGCAAATTGGTGTAGGCATTGGGATTCCATCTAGCTTGACTATATTCAGATATAGTTGTAAACTTTTGGCTCTATATATTCGTCTTTCTAGATGATCTGTTATGCCTGCTTTATCTGCAAAGTAACAACCTAATGCACCTTTAAGACAATTATCTGTGGACTTACCTGTTGCTAGATTTATAATATCAGAATTATCTGAATTTATTGTGCATTTGGTATTAGCAAGCTTCTTTGAAGTGGAGATATATGACCCACCAGTTGTTCTTTGAAAAGTATAAGCTTCAATAGTTAACATTTCAATCCTTACCAAATTCATTCCTGATCCTTCTTGCATAAATGAGTCTATAGCATTATCTATTTCTGATATAGATAAATTTATATGTTCATTGATATCTTCTTTTGTAAGAATAATACACATAAGGCTTCTGTGATAAGCAATTATAGTTAATAGACTTTTAAGTTTGTCTTTCCCTTTGCTAACATGCCCAGAATATATACATTGAGCAATTAATGCAGTTTTTATTTGATCTTTTTTACACAATTCGGCTTTAAGGACTTTTGTAATTTGTTCTCTTGCATTTGCTATAAGTTGAGGCATATAGGGTGCTTCTAAATATTTATTATGGTCTTCAACATAATAATTGAATCTATATTTTATGTTTTTAGAAGATGGAATAACTGCTTGCCATAAACTCATTGCTGTTAAATTCTGATGAAGTCTTAAAGGATCTAAATTAGATTCGCATTCTTCAAATATTAACTCTTTGTTTGTTAATCTATAATTTTTTCTTACTGGTTTACCACCAAAATTGCCTTCTACCATTATGATATTTCTTTTTGGATAGTCATAGAGCAAGGTTCCAGCTAATTCGGGCCATTTTTTATCAGTGCTTGCATTATATCTATCTTCTATATTATTAAACTATTCTGTATCATTTTGGGGAAGATTCGAAGAAACATTGTCTGAAAATATATTTTGAATAGGTGAAGAAGGTGTGCCATCCAATTGAATTAAATCACCTACTGGAACATAGGTTTGAGTTGGAATTTGATTTGTAGTAGGATTTTGTAGTAATGGTGTTGAAGCTACAATAGGATTTTGGATATTACTAGGTTTACATAGATTTTTTCATTCTAGATGTATACGAAGTTTTGCTAATTTAGGAAAATTTTTTCCACATCTATTACATGTATATACTACCATAGTAAAATAATAGTATGAATTTGTATATGAGTGCTGGTACGTAATTCCTTATCCGTTACTTATAAAATATTTTTGTTCAATTTGAAAATTAATATGTACTAGATATATATAAAAAAATGCAATTAGGCGAATATATATGTGATTTTCTTTTATATACTGAAGAGATATGTGGTCGATCATATATGAATCCTAAAAGGTGCTGACTTCATAAAAATGCAATCAAACACTTTCCTTGTACTGATTGTGGTAAACCTACTCAGTCTGGAAGTAAACGATGCCCAGATTATACTAGAAGCTATTATGTTGGTAAACATTATCAAAAGTATTATAAAAGGAAAATAGATACTTAATTTTTGGTACTTTGATTTATATATGGATAAATTGTATATGATATCAGGTATGACGATGAGATTAATTTTTTATCGTCATCTGATTTGATTATAAAATATAAAAATAGTGAGTTCTAGCTATATAATTTTTGGTACCCAGGTTTTTATATAGGTACTAAAGAGTTTTTATAGAATATAGACTTCTTAAGCGATCTAAAAGCAAAATGAATATTTAGTACCCAGGGTACCAAAAAAGTGACCCCAGAACTCCCTTTATCACCCTACTCAGGCCAAGTAATATCAAACTTTGAACAAGGTCTATTTTACCTGAATCAAGATATATATATATATTATTTATTAAATAGAAAAGAAAACTAAGATTTCTAATATAGTATATACAATAATATGGTCTAATCACAGTAGTTTAAATCAAGAGTAGTAACATGTCAGATATAACAACATGTTTTTAATGAAATATAATAGTTAAAAAATAGAATAGAATAACTTTAGTATTGAAAAAGTTTCACTTTTATTAATAATAAATTTATTTTGTTTTTATTTCATGTATTAAAAGATTTTTTAATTAATTTGATTGGTCAATAATTATGCTTGGATCTACATAAATTAGCCAATTATATGAATGTTATAACTTGTAATTTTTTATAAAAATATGAGTTTCTTTTATACTCTAAAATTTTTAAAGTTGTATTGGCTTTGAGTTTTCTTAGTATGTTTTTCTATTCCTTTTCTTTTATCTTTTCTTCTAACTTTTCATATCAGAACTTCTTGATTTACTTTTTTGGATTGTATACTTTTATCTATTTCTAAAACATCTTTTCTAATTTGGTTCTCTGTTTTTTGAATTGATTTCTAAAATGCTTTGTTAAACTATTTAAAACAGCTTTAGGTTTTGTTATTAGACTAACTTCATCTTCATTTTGGATTATAAATCTGTCTAGAATTATCTTCTTGTATAGTTTGTTTAAAAGACTAGCAATTATTTATCATTGATCAGTTTTTATTATCTTACATCTTCTATTTATATTTTCTTCTATCTGTTTTCTTTGAGCTCATTTTCAGTTTTCTTTCTTCTGTTTTTTAGAATTCTTTGTTAGTCTTTTATATCATTTATCCAAGCTTCTGACTATTGATTGTATAGCTTTGGTAATACTACTCCTATTTCTTTGACAATGTCTATAAGTTTCTTGCTTATTTCATCTTTTTCTTCTTTTTTTATCTCTTGGTTTCTTCTTATTTTCACCTTTTTGATTATTTATTATAGTTTAATTATGTACCTATACTGCTATAGTTTCTTTAATGATGTCTTCTGTTTGCTTTTGTATTAAATATCTTCTTTTTTGGAATTTGTTTATTTGTTACTTCTATTATAGATTTTTCTATTGCATTCTATATACAGTTTAGTATATTTGTACTGCATATACTATTTTTTCTATCTTCTTCTAATTGTTTCAGTGCTTTCTTTTACTTTAATTATGCTTAAAGCTTTTTAACATATTCTTTTTAGTCTTTTTGCTTTGCTTTCTCATACAAATATATTGTTCTTATCTGGTTTTTATATTTGGTTTTAGTACAGCTCTGGTTCACAATTACATGCTCTAACTATATAACTATTGTTAATATCTTGTAATTACTGCTTGTTATACCTTTTGCTTTTTTTATATTGGCTTTTTAAAAACCAACTGCAATTATTTCTGACAACCAGATATAGTTAATTTTTGTTGTTGCTTCTTGATTTGACCATGTGTATGCCCTTTTTGTTAGATGCAAATTTCTAAAAAAGTTTGTAAAATCTGCCTTTTAAGCCACTTGAAAATTAGCAGTTTTTTATATTCTGTTATTTGTAGGTGCAGTCTGTCTAGTATGTTGTCCACTGTGTGATTAAATCTCCAAATATACTTATTTCCATATGCTTTCTTTTGTTTGTTACTATTTTTACAATTTTTTGCTATATTTTTTACTAATTGCTTTGTCATTTGGTGAAATATACACTTCTATTACTATCAATACTAGTTGTTTGAAGTATAGCTTTACTTCAATCATATGTTCACTAAGTTTTTTAACTGCTTCAACATGTTTTTTTCAAGTTTTATCTATTAGAATCTTAATATCTAATTCTTTTTTTATGTCCAATACTGCACTTGTTCTTTTCTTTTTTTTATAATATTTATTTTGTTATTTTCAAAAATGCTATTTCTTCTTTCTCTGTTTAGTTTAGCAGATTTTCTAATTTCCAACCTTTGGTTTTGTGTTCATTAATGTTATAATATGTAATTTTTATTTCTTTTCTCTCTTTTTTCTTTTTTTCTTTTAACTGCTTGTATCTTGTTTCTGTGTTTTCTGCTTTTTTTTTTTTTTTTTTTCTTTTAGATTAAAAGGTTTTTCTTTATTTCTTTCTTCAAAGATCCTTTTTTCACTATGCAGAAAATCTTTAATCTCCTCATCCATATTCATAGATTTAACTTAGGTGTTTTTAGAAGCAGTTAGTTAGGCCTTTTTTTATATCTAGCAGAGTATCTTCTAATCAATTTAGCCTATTCAAAATTTGTCTTAAAACTTCTTTCATCTATCTTGTTTTTATGTGTACTTGTGTATTTAGCTTGTTTTCTTTTTGATTATGTTTTTATCATTTCTTTTTGCATTAGTGTTTTTGACTTCTAACCATTTTTCTACATTCTGTAGCTAAGAATTACTTTTTATTTCAATGTATTTTCTATTTGAAACTTAATAATTTTTGTTCTGGCTTTTTCTGTCAGTAGTATTTCTATCTTCTAATTACTTTTTAACATCTTGTATTTGAGAATCACTTTTTATTTCTGTGTATCTTCTGTTTGGGCTTTGGCTAGTTCTTTTTCAGCTTCTATCTTTTCTTTCTTTAACTCTTTCTTTTTTTTTTACTTCTTTTCTTTTTTTATTTAATTAGAATACTTGAAAGTTGTTATATTTAATTGGTTTTAATTGAGCTGTCTTTATTTCTTTTTCTGTTATAAATGTAATTATTGCTGTTCTTCTTTGATTTACATTTCTGTTTGGTAGAATGTATACTGATTTTGCATCTTTGCTTCTTAGGCAATGCAGTAGCAAAACTTTTGAAGCATTGCTTAACAGCCTTGTTATTTTTGGTATATACTGAATTTGCTTTTGTCTTGCTTTATAATTTTTTTCACTTTCTGTTACTTTTACTAGTTTGTTACTGTTAACTGGTATAGACTATGGTGTGTCTTCTTCTTTTGATTTTTCTACTTAAACTATTGTAAGAGACTTGTATTTGGATCTTTTGATTCTTGTAATATGTGCTTTTTTAAATTTTCTGCAAATATATTCAAGCTCTTTTCTGTTTATATCTGCTAGTAGGTTTCAAATTAAGTTTCTGTATTTCTTCTTCCTCAGTATTTATTCAATTTTCTGTAATTTCTCTTTTGCTTTTTTGCTATTTATATTCCTTTTCATAGCTTTTAATATATTGTTTCTTTTTTTTTAATATTCTTTGTTATATGTTTTTTTTTTCATTCTTGTTTATTCTGTCTTCTTCTGTGATTATTCTGTACCAATTACTTTCATTTTTGCTAATTCTTTGTATTACCTCATTTTTGTCATATTTGCAGTTAAAGTCTATTTCTATCTATAGATTTCTCTTTTAAAACTTCTTCAACATTTTTGATATGCCTATTATTTTTTAATGACTATCTGATAAAGTTTGTACATTTTTTTTTGGTCTTTCCAAGTATATTATATGCTAATATGTTTGCAAGTAGGTTGTTGTTTTGATTGCAGCCTCTCTTGCTTGGTGCATATATGCTTTCTTTAAGTGGTACTCCTATTACATTAATTTCTTTATCAGTTTCTTGTTTTCTTTTTTTTTTCTTTTCTTCTCTTCTGTTGTTGATTTCTGTTTTAATTCTTTTTTATTTATTTCAACATCTTTTTGTTTTTGTTCTCTTTTCAATTCTTCTTCTTTTTTTCTATAGGTGGATGATTCAGCTTCTATTTGGCTATTATTTGTTTGTTTTACCTTTATACTTATTTCTTCTTTTGCAGTTTTGATATTTGCTTGTAAACTTTTGTTAGACTTTTCATTATCATCTTTCTTTTTTTTGTCACTTCCTTTAGTTTCTCTTGCCTTTTTTTTTATTTTATTTGTCTGCTATTGTTCTTCTTTCTTTTCTATACTTATTTTATTTTAATACTGTTTTACAAAATTAAGCTTTTTCCCAAATTGCTCTTTTTCTGCTTTTTCTAATATTTCTTTTGTTATTTGCAAAAGTGCTACTTCATTTGAGTCTTGTTTTATAAATGTTTCAATGATATTATCTTTTCTACTAGGCATTGCATATGTCTTGCTTGCTTCATTAAAGAAGATTTTATTATGCACACTATTTATCACCTCATATGCCCTTCTTGTGAAGATTGTATTAAGGCTTTCTCTATATTCTTCTGGCAGACTTCTGTTCATATTGCATAATTGTTTTCTAGATGCTTCTAAGTCATGTATTATATCTAGATTAAACTAGTTTAATGTATGTATTTGTTTGTTTACTTTGCTTGTTCTATTGTGACTTCATGTATAACTTAAAGGATCTACAAGACAGGGTTATAGCAATTTCTCTAATTTTTTTAAAAATTTTTTATATATTATTCTCTATTATCTTTAATTTTTCTTCTGTATTTCTGCTATTAAACTATGTACAACTTTTGCTATTCTGTCTTTTTTGTTAGTATCTTGAGTCTTGTTTTCTAGTCCAGTTATTGAGTTTTTCTAAGTTTTGCTTTCTAGAAATTTTGGTTAAGTGATCTATAAAAGAAAGTTGATAACTAACTTTGTTTTTAAAAAAAAGTTTTTAGATTTCATTTTAGATATTAAAATTTTGTAAATATTTTCAAATATATGTAATATATTGTGAAATATTTCAATTTTTGTTAAAATTTTAAAATTACTTCTTATATATATAAAATAATTCTTTTTTATCAATATACTAAAAGTATTTAATTTTTTTTTTTTTTGCTTTAAGGCTGATATTAATGGCAGCTAATGCCTTTATTGTGTTTTTAGTAAATACATTATATATTACTTGTACAGAATGAGCATACAACTAGCTATACATGTAACTTTTGGTTACCTATTTAAGTAGTCCACCCAAGGGTTCTACACTAATTGCCATATCTATAATCTACTAGGAGACTATCTAATTAAACATTATAATTCCTATACTGCACTCAGACAATTAGCAGCCTGGTTCCTGTACATCTAAGTGCCATCTAACCCAACATTTATCATCCCTTCTGTATGTCTGTCAAGCCATTACACAATTATTTTCAGAGCATGACACTTGACTATAAGGCTTTGGAGGCCCTTCTATTAACTATCTACTCACTTTATGGAACATTAACAGGGCTTGCTCTTGCAGAGTTTACCCAGACCCTAGCACTTATTTTATAGCATATCCCTAGTACTTTTAGTATACTCATGCTTTTTTTCTAAACTCCTAATCCAGATAGCTTGGTAGGACTATGACCAGCTCATTGGTATATTAAGTCAGCCTAATATCCTTTTTCTCTAGTTCTCCTGATTGAACTTCCAGTGGCCTGGTTGGTGGTACTCCCCACCCAGAGGTTTTTGCCCATTCAAGTACTTCACATTGGTATCCATTTCCTAGGTCTAGCCTTTACAGTAGTACTGTTAAAGATCCATGTTACTTTTCTACTCAGATCTTCCCAAGTGGGCTTTTTGTTTTTCAATTTCTACAGATTTACATGGCCACAAGGACTTATTTTGGGTTTGCACCACCTGATGCCAGTTTGCATTTCTCTATATAACCAGTTACACAGATGCTCTATGACCTGCCAGTCATGCTGGTGCAATCATAATTACAGGTATTTTAACCCAATCATTAGGAACAGTTGTCATAATACAAATATTATATAGGTAATTATTCAAATTTTCACTATTCATGAGTTTTGAACTTACAACCTATCACTTGAAGGGTTGACAACTTATCCACTTCACTAAGTTATTACATTCTTTAATTTGTTTTTTAATTATTTTAATTTAATTATTTAAATAAATTAATTATCTTTGCATATTATTAATATATGTATATTTGGGTATGGTGACTTAGTGAAGTGGATAAGTTGTCATACCTCCAAGTGGTAGGTTGTGAGTTCAAAACCCATCGATAATGAAATTTAGATAATCATCTATGTAATATATAGACGATATTATGGTAACAGCATTCTGTCAATCAGTTAGGATAGGATACCTGTAACTATGGTCGCACCATCATGACTGGCAGGTTTGAGGCATCTGTGTAATCTGTTACACAGAGGAATGCAAACTGGTACCAGGTGGTGCAAACCTAAAAAAGTTCTTAGGCTATATAAATCTGTAGAACTAGAAAGCTGAAGCCTACTTGAAAATTCTGAGCAGAGAGGTAATACAGATCTTCGATGGTACTACTGTAAAGGCTAGACCTAGAAAATGGATATCAATGTGAAGGATTCAGGTAGGCAAGAACCTCAGGTGAAAGGTATTACCAATCAGGCCACTAGATTTCAGACCAGAAGAAAAGGATACTGAGCCAGCCTCAATATACCAAGAACAGGTCACAGTCCTTTCAGCCTATCTGGATTAGGAGTCTGGATTTAAAGCAAAGGTATACTAAAAGTACTAGGAATATGCTATGAAGTCAGTACTGAGATCTGAGTAAACTCTGTAAGAGTAGTCTGTATTAGTGTTCTAAAAGTAGATAGATAGTTAACAACAGAGGGCCCCTTGCATCTTACTGGCAAATGATGTACTTTGAAATATGTAACAGCCTGGGAACTAGTACAAAAAGAGTAGATATCATACTGCTCAGATGGTATACTGATTAGGTATATACAAGGGGTTAAATAGGAATTTCAATATAACAGTGCAGATGATCTAAAGGTTTAAATAGATAATCTTCTAGTAGATTATAGGTACAACATCTAGTATAGAACCTTAGGGTGAACTAATTAAATAGGCAACCAAAAGTTGCACATATGACTAGCTGTACTCTTATCTTTGTAAAAATAGTTGTAATAGCTAACCTGATATAAAGTCAATAAAGTATTGCCACAAGTATAGCCTTTAAAAAAAAAATATATATATATATATATGTAAGATAAAATGAGATATTCTGGCACATCTAAGCTGTACTGCAATTAAAATCTTATAAATCAATATTTATTTCTAAAACTCATTTAAATTAACTAATTAAATGCTTGGCTATTCCTGCTAATAAAAAAATTATGTGTATTATTAATAAGCAAGCTTGGTTATTACAACTTTTTTGAAAGCAATTTTTTAGACATAATTTTATTAGGTGGGGGAATTGTGGCATACCTATGAATATTAAAATCTTTGTATTGCATAAACTACATAGTTGATACTTTTCATACAGATACATCAAAATAAAACTTTATTAACTTAGACTAAGATTATCTGTTACATTAATATTAATATTATTATTAATTCTTTTCTTCTTATTCGAATGTCTTTGCTCTATTTCAATTTTTTTTTGCACTTTTTTGGTTTCTTGTTCAATTCATTTTTGTACAGCTTCTTTTTTTTTTCCTTGCACTTTCTGCTTTGCTTTTTGATAAATCATCCATTTCTTTTAACTTTTGTAAAGATTCTTCATTAGTAAGAAGCTTAGCAAATGAAAAATATTCTTTTATTTTGACTGGTTAGACACTAGCTCGACTTGAGCTGGAATGTGTGAAGTAGGTTACTTAAAAGCCAATTTTAAGAAACAAGTACTAGGATTTTTTAAGGTTTCTATTTCTTCTTGTAATGCTTAAAAGGTTCTTTTAATAAATTCATTTTCTTTTTTTAAAAAATCATTTTCTGCTTTTAAAAACTCATTCTTCCTAATAATACTAACTATATGTGAAGGATAATTATATAGGTGAGACGATGATAAAAGAGAAGATGATATGGATACAAAAGAGAATAATGCAGAATAATTATTTAGTGAAGAAGATGATATATAGAAATTGTTTTGTAAAGTAGATGATAAGGAATAATTATTTATAGTATTTGGTATAGATAAATCGATTCATTCAGTTAAAAGAGATGGATCAAGATGATCTGGGCTTATGGCATTAGGGTTAAGAGGCCAAGTCCCTGTAGCTCTATAAGCATTAATAATTGCTAAAAGAGTGTAAGTCTTAATGAATGTTAGACCAAGCATTTGTGCAAATGTATGCTTAGTCAGCAGCTTGCCAGTATCATTATGAAATTTGTCACATTTTTTAGAATATTCGGATTTGAGTGTAGCAAAAGGAAGTTCGGATGGTTGGAGAATATGAGTAGTATGAGATGGGAGTGCATATAGCAGAATTCCATTTTTATAACAAAAGTTGACACTCATATAATTTACATAGCTTTTGTGTTCGTCTAGTATTAAAAGAATGGGCTGACTAGAAGAAATAGATTTAATGAAATGTTCAATGTACATCTGAAAAAGACTTTTGTGCATATATCTTGTGTCAGTAAATCCCATAACCTTACCAGCTGAAGCACCATTTAACAAATTAGGAATTGCACAAATGCCTGTATAACTAAATAAGGAAGGGATATAATTACCACTAGCTAAAATTGTGAGAGCAACAGAAATATGTTTATGGGAATTACTATTTGCTATTTTGTGAACTTGGTAAGAACCTTTTGTGACAAGTACTTTTTGAACTTTAGGAACTATAATGAATTCTGTTTTATTCATATTCCAGATATGGTCTGCGATAAGTAAATTTTTTTGAATAATTTTTTAAAGCTTATCAAAATGATCTTTTATAATAACTGGATTTGCTCTTTGTGTATGTGCTTCTGAGAGGACCTGAGGTACATGAAAAAATAGATCAGGATGGTCTTTTAAAAAACATGACCACCAGGACTTTCTAGGTCCATTATCATTAAAAAGATGATTACAATTGTTATTATTCATAATAGTCATTACACAATGGTTTATTCCAGATCTAGTAAGTCCAAATCCTAGTTTTTGCATGTTTTTACAGTAACCAACTAATTCTTGTTCTTTATGGCTACTTAAAACTATTGAAGGTCCAGAACAGTTAGGTAAGTGATTATTCTTATTTGCATATCGTAAAGTCATTTCAGCAACTTTAAGTCTTAATGTGGCTGCTTGTATACTAGGTTTGTCAGAACTATTAAGCTTATTAAGAGCTAATTCAATGGCTTTTGTATATATTGTTCAGTTTTGTTGTGATTTTTTTTTGTTTATAGTAGGTTTGGTTATAATTTTAGGCTTAGACAAAATTTTGGAGTTCATTTTTGTTTTTATTTTTTTTTTTTTACTTACAAATTTTTTAAACTGATTTATAATTTTTGTATGGCTTTTGTATGCAGTTACAATTAATTCTCTTAAGTCATTGTTTTATTGTATTTATTATTGGCTTTTGTATGCAATCATGATCATGGTTATGATTGATCCTTTTAGGACATATCATTTTATTGTTTAATAATAATTATAATTATTTTCTGTATTGGCTTTTGTATACAATTATGATTATAATTTTTCAATTAAACAATTAACATTTTAACAAATAAAACTAGACTGAATTCTTAAATCTGTATAGTGTGAGCCCAATTTTCTAGCTATAGGTGTCCATATTGAAGTAACAATCCTAACCTGATCCAAGATCACATGAAAGTGACAGAAATATTACTTATGTTATTTTCGTTCTTCATCTGTATATGCATTAAATAAAAAATAAGGTTTTTATTAGATTTAATTAGGAGATAGCATATAAGAAATATATTGCATTTATGAGAGAAATTAGTTGCAAATGTAAATAGAACATTTATTATAAATAAAGGGCATTTTGCCTTGGGAAAATAATAACTACTACCTTTCTAACAATAAATTTCCCAATAATAATAAATACCTGACCCTTAATAAAAATGCAAGTCTACTCTATACAAACTAATAAACCATTGTTAAATCTTATTGTTATCCTTATCATTCACCAAATAAACCACTAAACTTATCATTGATCACTCATCGCAAGTCATGTGATGGAAAATTGTTAACATAATAGAAGAGTCCCAACTCCAATTCGATGAAGAATAATACTGGATTGAGGCAGACAAAAGAAGACATAAGAAGGCAAAGATTAATAGAAGAATAAGTTAAAAGACTTAAAGAGAAAATTAGTACTTACCTACTATTTCGACTTAGCCACAATAGGTTATGTGAGAGTTGGATTAGTTTAGTAACAAAAACTTGCTGAATTCTGAATCATAATAGTATACAAATAAACAATATTAATATTACCAACTTTGTAATTAAACAATAGATAGAGCTATTTCTCGAATAACTTATAAACTAGTAATTTTGTTTACAAACTGTAAAGGATAATTAAAAGTTTTTATACACTACAAAATGGAATACCTTCTTGATCCACAATTCGAAAAAATAAACTCATTCTCAATTCTTCATAATAATTTAATAAATCATGCTTATAATGCTGCAGCATTCAAAAATTGAATGAAATATGTTTTTCCAATTCTTTACAAACAACTTATTGGTGTTGTAAAGTATTTTTTAAAATTAATAGTTACAGATAAAATGATTAAGTCAATAGAGAATTATTGCAAAAATGATCGAGAATTAAAAAAAATAAAACAGGTTGTAATTGTTTTTGAGAAGATCATATATGATTATGAATATCTTGCAAAAATAAATTACATTTTATTAATATTTAAAAGATTATACAAGGCTGAGAACAATGGTGGTATGTTTGATCAGGAATATAAATAACATGCTACTCTTAAAGGTCTGAAAATGTGCAAATTTGTGAAATTGTTTTGTGCAGAAGAAAAATATAGGTTTAGTTTCCAAGACTTTTATAACAATTGTCATTATTTCTATAGTGAAGCAGAGGAGTTAAGTTTGTATAAAGAAAATTTTTGTCTTTTTGATGTAAATATATTGTCAAGAAATTAAAATTATGTATTATACATATAGTTAATAAATTAATTTTTATCATTTTTTTATTACTGTTGATTGTATTTTTGTAGCCAAAAGTTCTAATTAAAGCGATTTGTGTACTATTCGATGCATTTTGATAAGATGAATTGAATGTTGTTAAAATTATTCGATTCTGATTGCTTTATCTTGAGATATTTTAAAAAACTCAAATGTGCCACATTGCCTCCTATGCCAGAATACTCTATCTTATCTTATATTTATATAGAAATATTAAAATTTATTCTATTAATATTAAATAAATATATTAAATAAATTTATGTTGATTTGGTTTAGGTCACAGATAAAACTATCTGAGCTTTAATTCTTGCATGTAATTTTTATTTTGTAGTTTACACAATCTCAGTATATCTTAGTATATAGTATATTAATATATACAATTAAAATTACTAATAAAGATATGAGCAAGGCCTCACCTTAACACCAAAAAAAAAAAAATTTATGTTGATATTTCTATTTTTAAAATTATGCAATAAATTAAAAAAAGTATTACATTTTTAGAAAATATTATTTAAGAAAAACAATTAAATTACAAATAAAATTTATTAGTTAAATAAATTAAAATTAATCATTATAAATAATTAATATTATTGAATAATTAGGAACTCTTTCTGTAGATCACTTTTACAAATTCTTGCTAAAAACATTTGATATTTTCTCAATAATTTACTAAGC
>CAJVQA010001108.1:0-27549 GCA_910591915.1 Cetraspora pellucida | reverse complement strand
AGGTAATATAGAAAAGTTACACATGTAGCCAATTGTACACTCTCCTGTAGTGGTTCATTGAACCACAATACTGACAAATAGGGGCCTGCAAATTGCCTATTTTTGAGGCTCAGCCCGGTCCACAATTAGGATTAAAAATTTTTTTTAGGCCCAGCCTGGCCTGCATTTAGGGTTACTATTTTTTTGCCGGCCCGGCCTGGCCCACATATGTTAAATTTTTTCTTCAGCCTGGCCTGGCCCAGCCCAGTCTGCAAAAATTTCTTATATAATTTTACAAATTTTTAGGCTCGCATTGGCCTGCAATTATAAAGTTTTGCAAATTTTTCAGCCTGACCTGGCCCGCAATTATAAAATTTTGCTTCAGGCCGGGCCGGGCTGGGCTGCAGGACCCAACACAGGCCTCTACCGACAAGTGATTAATAAAAGTCAAAAGACCAAAGAGGTCATCTTAAAAAAAAAAAAAAAAAAAAAAATCTTAATAAAATACTAGTATAACTGCTTAAAGTTAAAAATATATATATATATATATATATAACTATATATATATTTTTTTCTCTTAAGTAGTCACACTAGTACTTTATTAAAATTTTAAAATTACATTTGTAATTACATAAATATTCTTAACAACTAAGCTCAGCATCATCTAGCCACCCTAAAGATACCTAAATGCAAACTGCTACATTACTTTAAGCAGAAGTAAGCCACTTATCTAACTACTTAAAGTCTATAATGAAAGGGTCTTCTCTTTTTTATAACAAGCTCAAATTGTTTTCTGTGCTTTTTTCTAATTTGTTTTTGTTTTTCTTTTGTTTTTTCTTTTTTTTTCTTTATTACTTGCTAATTTGGTTTTTTTTTTTATTTAATGTTTTTCTTACTTTTCCTTTTTTCTTTTTTATCTTATCCATTATTTCTTTATTTTGTTTCTATTCATTGATCTTCTCACATCAGATTTTCTATACTTGCTCATAGAATGTGTCTTAGGCTGTTCTTGCTATTACATTCATAAACTGCTACCTTGATCTTGTACTTAGAAGCTGCCTCAATCTGTCTTGTATTTCTTTTGGAATAAGACCTTTAAGTAATACCTTTTTTATTTTAATTTTCTCTTTTTCTGTTTTTTCTAAAGAGTGCTATGTATAATACATATAAGGAAACTCAAACTTTTTCTTCCTCTTTTAACCCCTTCTAGGCTGTTGCAATAGTTACTTTTTGGATTCTTTTTTACAGATTTCTTTGTCTTTTACATGCTGCCAAATGTGTCTGTGTTTCTTTTATTTTATCTTAGCACATTTGGCACTCTGTTGATGTGTATACATCTGGTCTTCTTTTGTTAAGTTCTTCTAGAGTTGAAAGTTTATCCATTATGCACTTTATAAATGCACTTCTTCTGGTACTACTTCTTTTTATTATATAGTATACTCCATTAGATATCTTTAGTCTATTCCAAAAATATGTCTAGTTATAGATCATAACTTCTGTTTCTGGTTTTAATCCTTTAATTGCTTTTGTTTTTTTCTATTCTGCTTCTAATCTTGCATTCATTATTAATTTGCAAAGCAGTCTTGCTAGTATGTCAGTATATTTGTTTTTCCACTTTAAGCAGTACTCTATCTCTTTACAACTAACTTTTTCGACCTGTATTATCTTTTTACTTGTTGCACCTTTTTTTGCTAAACTATCAGCTTTATTATTCTATTTATTTTTATTATGACTCTTAACTTTAACAAATTCTATCTAAATGTTTTTTATCATAATAAGCTCTCTAATTTTTATTATCCATATTGTATTCTTCTTTTTTAGGATCTTATCTCTGCATATTTGTTCTAAACCTCTACTAATATTCCTTATTGTCACATTGCTATTTGTATATATTTCTACTTGCTTTTCTCTTAGTATTATTAAAATTGCAGCCTATATTGCTACTAACTTAGTATTATCGATATTTGCCATCCTTCTAGACCAAATTTTATCTTTTTTTTTGGCTATTCTTGTGTTTCATCTGTTTGCATCCACCCTATGCTCATACTATTTCTGCTTTTTGTATCTTATTTAGTCTTCAGGTTTGCTGCTCAATTTGTGTATATTATATACTTGTTCTTGTTTCTTACTATATTCCTTTCTAAAATTTCTACTATTTCTTAACTAATACTGTCTTTTAACTTTTGTTATCTGATTATCTTAACTTCTGGCTTTTCGATTATTCTTAGTCTTTTAAATTTTTATTCTCCTATTATTGGATTGTTTGTCTTTATCATTTCTGTTATTTGATCTATTGCTATCTTAAGCTTGTTGCTGTTTTTTTTTATCAGTGCATCTGGAATCATATTGATTCTATTATTTTCTCTTATCTACTGTTGGCAGCTATCTTCTTGATGTTCTTATTCTCTTATACAACACTTACATCTGCTAATTTCGATACCTAATTTACTTTTTTTACTTTGCATTTGCCAATGTTCTACTAGTATTTTTTTCTTTTTCTTTTTAACTATTTTTTCTAATTGTTGACTGTTCTGTGCACCATGTACTACTTATTCTTTTCTTTATTTGTTATTTGAGACATACTCTCATCTTATCTGTATTGCTTAAATGTTTTGCCCAATTGTTTTAAATTGGCTTTTAACTTCTCTATTTTCTAATCTAATAAGCATTTCTAATTCTATTGCTTTGAACCATTCTGCCTTTTTTCTTTTACTTAATAAACCTTGATAGCTTTTTAGCTACTGCTATGTAACTAATCTCTCTCTTTTTATATTGTTACAAAGTAGATTTTAGCATAGTATATTATATAGTAGTATTAGCAATTATATATTTATTCATTATTGTATTTTTATTATTAGTTATTAGTTAGTTGATAGTTATATTATATAATAAATAGATAAAAAGATCTTAATTGGCTATTAGAAATGTAGTACAGCCACATGACATGAGTAACATCTGTGATGTTACTATCATCTTACAAACTCCAAGTATCTCTGTACAAGTTTTATGTATCCTAGCACCAAATTACTATGCCAAGTGCTGCAGAACAAGAATCCCAAGTATCTCTAACATGAATCCCAAGTGTTCCTACATAAACACCAAATACTTTTGCACAAATCCTAAGTGCCTTTGTATAGATTCAAGTGTTTAAATACAAGCTTCAAGTGTTTCAAGCATGAATAACAAATAATATAAACAATATTCCTAGTTGCTTTTGCACAGTCTTTATTATCTCAAGCATAGTACTATTTAATATTGTTTGAACCTCTACTATCCCAACTACAATAATATCTAATGTTGTTCAAACACCTATTATCCTGAATACAGTATCAAGTAATGTTGTTTGAATCTCCACTATCCTTACTAAATAAAAAGATATAAAAAGAGTAGCTTTTACTCTTCTCTGCCAATTCTAAGTTTCTATACTTTAATCTAGACCCTTCTACCTTTACCTCTAACTTGTAAAAATGATATTTCTTCTCTAGAGTAATTTCTACAAGCAAGGTTGTCACTATGTGTTTATTTAATAAAAGTTAATCTATATATTATTACTATCTCAAACTGTTTGCTTGCTGCTATATAGTAAAGTGAACTACTACACCTCTATCTGTATATATTTACAATAGTCAATTATTGTACTGGTAACCTTGTTACTTAGTTGTATTGTACCAAGAAGGCTACAACCTTATAACAATATCTATCAGCTGGTTTAGATATATTAGACCCACTTTATTTATTCTAATATTATTTCTTTTTTGTAACTATATATTTATAAGTTCTTTTATTTTGGTTTCATATTCAAACATTGTCTATAAATTGCCTTCTGTTCTTATGTTTATATTAAGCTTTCTTGTTTTTAGCAATGTTAGACAAGCTAAATTATTTTTCTACCTTCTATATTTTCTGACATCTTCTCTATTTTTTATATATCTTCTGTTAAACTTGCTCTCTGGCAACCTTGTATTATTCTTAGTTTTGTTAACTGTCCAAGACTATCTTGTCTATTTAGTTTTGCTAATAGGCCACTTATTTGTTTTGTTGTTAATTCTTGTTATAGTGTTTTGTAGCTTCCAAGATCTTTGTATTCCATTATGCAGTTTTTTATTGTTCTTTATAAATTGCTCTTTTGCTTCGCTAAACTTATTATTAGTTGATGTATTTCACTTATACTTCTTTCTGATATTTTTGTTAGCTGTAACATATAACTTAATTTTGGTATTATTATCATATTGTTTATATATACTATTTGACTTATTGTCATCTTTTTGTATTTAAGATCTCTTATTGTTTAACTAATTATTCTTTTAGCTTTCTTTTTTACTAACACTTTACTTATTTTGTTATTTAGCCATATTCCTAATGAGCAAACTATCTTGTTCTTTGCTTTTTCTGTTATCTTGCTTTCTCTAAAAATTACTTCTCTTTCTTTTTTATTTATTTTCATGTTTATTATCAACAGCTTTGATTTAGATCTATTTATCTCTATGTTATTTATCTTAAAGAACTCTTCTACTATTTTTAATATATCTATTAGCTGTTTTTTACTATTTGCAATCCATGTTGTGTTATCTGCATATGCAATGGCTGCTTGGTAATACTTTGTGATGTTGCTGCATTGCATTTCTCTTTTGATCTGTTGTTTTACTATGTATTCTAAATTTTTATCTTCTTGTATTATCTCTAATAGTAAATCATAAAAAAGTCTTTATATTAATGAAAATATTACTTCTTCTTGATCTATGCCATCTTCTGCTGTTATCTCTTCTGTTAGGCCATAAGCTGTGATAATTTTTAGTTGTTTCTTATGAAACAGATCCAAAATGTATTTATTGTTCTTTTAGGTACTTTAACTCTTTGCAATACTAGTTTTAGACTCTCAAGTAGAATTGAGTCAAATGCTTTTTTCATGTCTTGCAAAAGTATTCATACTTCTTTATCTTTCTCTTTTGCTTCTTCTATTATTATGTTAAGAATGTATACTAGTTGTTCTGTTAAGTTGCCTGGGAGACCTATATAATTTGATCCTTTGAGTATTTCTTTTTCTGTAAACACTTTGACATGCCTTCTTGTTATCACTTTTGTTACAACTTTTTTAAATATTTCTATTAGTGCTATTGGTCATATATTATTTAAACTATATTTCTACTCAATATTTTTAGATATTAGATAAACTTGTGCTATCTTTTATTTAGTTGATATCTTTTTTTCTTCTAAACATAGCTTTGCAAAGTCTCTAAATACTTCTTGAGTTTTTTTTTCTGCTCACTTTATCAGAATATAACTTATATCTGATATGCCTAGAGCTGTTCCTGTTTTTAGTTCTCTTAATGTTTCTTTCTATTCTTTTTCTTTAATTTCTCTTTCAAGTTTTGTATATCATTCTTCTTTAATGTTTTTTTGTGATTTATATATTTCTTCTACTCTTTTAACATTTCTTCTAATCTTGTATTTCTTTTTCTAAATTGTTTTTTATAATGTTCTGCTACTTCTATTCTGACCTCTTTTGGGTTTGTTAGCAAATTTGTTTCTTCTTCTACTTGTTTAATAAACCTGTCAAGTAATATTTTCTTATAAGACTTATTTAAAAGACTTACTATCATCTTTCTCTAATCTGTTCTAATCTTTTTGTATCTTTTATCTATATTTTCTTCTATTTGTTTTCTTTGCATTCATTTTCAGTCTTTCTTTTTCCTTTCTACTAATATCTTTTTTCAACTCTTTATATATTCTATCTATGCATTTAACTATTATTTTTGTAATCATAAAAGCTTTGCACCAATTTTCTTGTCTAGTGTTTTTAACTGTTTATTCGCTTTACTTCTTTTTTCTTTTTTTACTGCTTGGGTTCTTTTTGTTTTCGCATGTTTTATTAGTCTTTGAAGCTTAATAATACTTTCTTCTCATTGTTGTTCTCTTGGACTTTTTCTTCTATTTGTTGTTATGCTATATACTTTTTTCTTTAATATATGCTTACTTGCTGCTATAATGATTGCTTCTTCTATTATATCCTATATGTTGTTTATTTTCTCTGTCTTTTTTTCTTTATTTAGCTCTTTTTTGTAAATGTCTTCTAACACCTTTTTCTTTTCTAGTCAGTTTTGTAATTTCTGCACATAATTTTCCCAGTCTTCTGCTCTTGCTTGTTTATACAAGTATACAGTTCTTGTTTGTTTTTTCTTTTTAATCTCTGCCTTGCTTTTTTCTGCTACTAGATGCTTTATCTATATTTCTGCTATTACTATTTTGTGATTACTTTCTGTAATCTTTTCTACTTTTTCAATTTCTATTTTTTATAATCTTGAGACCAATTTCTCTAATATTCATATATAATAAATTCTTGTTACTACTTCTTTGTTTGACCATGTGTATTGTTGACTTGTTAGGTTTATGTCTCTATATGTATCTTTGAAGTCTTGATTCTTCATCTAATGAAAGATTGGCAGCCTTTGTAGTTAATTGTTTGTGAGTGTTGTCTGTCTAAAATATTGTTTACTGTATGATTAAAATCACCTATTATAATAATTTGTGTTTGTCTTTTCTTCTTTGTAATTATTTTTATGATTTTTTGTTAAATGTTTTTTGCTACTGCTTTATCATTTGGTGGCATATAGATTGCAATCACTACTAACTCCAATTGTTTGAAGTATAGTGTAATCTTTATCATATGGGGTCTTTGCCTTGAAAATGACCTTACGGAACATAGTAAATCATATGATCCAAACTTGATTTTCAAGGCAAAGACCCCATATATTCATTTATTTTCTTGACTGCACTTACATGCTTCTTTCATTGTTCATTAACTATAATTCCAATACCTGAACCTTTTTTTTTATTTTTTGCTGCACTTGCTTAAAACTCTATATATTTTTTGTTGTATTTGTTAAAAATTTTTTTTTTCTTTTCATTAAGTTTGTTTTGGTAATTCTCAATATTGTGATTTCCTCTTCTTCTGTCTAACCAAGCATGTTCTCTAACTTTCAACCTTTGGTTTTTAGTTTATTAACATTGTGACATGCTACTTTGATTTCTTTCTTTTCTTTCTTCTACTTTCCTTTTAACTTTTTCTGTATTGTTGTTCATTCTCTATCTTTCTTTATTTTTTTGCTTTTTTTTCCTTTTAGACTAGAAGATATTTCTTTTTTTTACTCTTTAAAAACTCTTTGTTCACCTTGCAGAAAATCTCTAATCTCTTCATCTAAATTTATTAATTCAACTGGTATGCCCTTAGGAGTAATTAGCCAGAGCTGTCTGACTTTGTTGTATTTTTAATCTTTCTAATCTTTATAATATTTTTTAAAAAAGGCTATGTATTTGCAATTGTGTCTCTTTATTTTCACTTTGGTTTTTCTTGTGATTGTTGCAGTGTTTGTTATTTTTCTTTTATCTTTCATCATAATTAACATTTTTATTAGCTTTTATATCTGACTTTTTACTAGTATCATTCTCATTAATATATTTTTCTTCTATACTCTTGTATTTGTATTTCTCATTTCCTTTTTTGTGATCTTGTCAAAAGAGTAAGTATTATTAAATCATATCAGTTTTGTTTGTGCTGTTTCTATTTTCTTTGCTAATGCGAATGTAATTGTAGCTGACCTTCTTTGATTTCCATTTATATTAGATGGTATATATACTGATTTTACATCTTTTTTCTTTAAGCATTATAATAACAATACTTCTGATATGTTTTCTAAAAACTCTACTAATTAGATTGTAAATTGATTTTGTATATTATGCTAATTATAGTTTTCTTTTTCTATTGTTATTCTTGCAAGTTTGTGTGTTTCTATTGGCAGCAACCATGGAATATTTCTTTCTTCTATTTTTCTTGCTTTAATTACTGCTAATGCTATATATTTAGATCTTTTGATGTATTTTATATAAGCTCCTTTAATGCTTCTGCATATATAGTTTATTTTTTCTGCATTAATATTGACTGGTAAATCCCATATTGTTAAATATGACTCTGCTTCTATCCCATCTTCTGTTGCATGGCTGTTTTCATTGTTTCATTCTTTTCTTTGTCTAATAACATTTTTGGGTTCTTTTACTTTTTTTTTCTTGCTTCTTGGTACTTATTGCTTCTGCTTCTTTTCTTAGTTTTTAGGTTCTTATGAGATGATTTTAAGCTATTTACCTTCTTTTTCTTTAATTCTCTCTATTGCTGCATCTCTGCTAAATTCACAGTTGAAGTCCACTTCTATTCAACTATTTTTTTTTAAAAAAAGTTCTTGAATTAATTTAATATAAGAATTTTTTCGAAAAATCCACTGCATGTATTTAATTTCTTTTTTTTGTTTTTACCTGGCACTATATATATTGGCATATTTGCTTTAAAGAATTTACTTTCATCATATATACAGTTTTTTGGTGACCACTAACTTTGCTTTATTGTATCTGTCAATTCTAAAGTTTCTTGCTTTTCTTTTTCTGCTTTTAGTTTTGCTATTCTTTTATTTATATTCTTGATGTCTTTTTTAAGATTGTATATTCTGTCATCTATTGACTTTTTTTGGTCTTTTTTATTTTCTTTCTTCTAATTACTACCTTCACATCTCATTGTTTCTATTGGCAGTTTTTTTGTAGTCATGTTTTCAGAGTCTTTAAGATTATATTGATTTGTAGTTGAGATGCTTAGTTTTTTATTTGTTTTATAATCCTTTTAAATCTTGATTTGTTTTTTCTCTTTTATTTTTATATTCTTAGTATTTTTTTCTATATATACAAGCATTTCTATTTGATTGATCTTGTTTGCCACTTTTATTTCTTTTAGCTTTGTTACTTTTCTTAATGTTTCTCTTTTATTTGTGTTTATTTAATATCTGAATAATCCAGAAATTATATCTATAGATGTGAGTTTTTTTGCCTATTCTTCTATAGTATTATATGAAACTGTACATACTTCTGCTATTTTGAATACCTCTAGTATTTGATTATACAAAAGTAAATCATTTGGTATAATGTTTTTAGATCATAAATCACCAGATCTCTTGTTATATACTTTAGATTATTAGGATTTCTTATAGGTTTTGCTAAGACTACATTTAATATTTTACTATTTATATATCTTTTATTTTTATTACCAAAACCCTTAATATATTGAATTTGATTTGTACTGCATAGTAGTCCTAATCTAGTTTGTACTTCTATTTCTAGACTATTCTGTTGTTCCTCTATTTGCTTATTCTACATACTATACTTACCTGTTATTTTCTAATAAAGCTATTTATTGTTACTATTTGAGTAACAAAAAGAAAAAATCTGTAAATCATTTCATATAATAAGTGTAATACTTTACAGGTTTTTCTTTTTTGTCACTTATTTGTTGTTTAGTATAATATGATGTATTGTTTTGTTTGTGCTGATGACTAGTTACATGTTCCAGTTTTTTTTTCAGAGTCTAGTGCTATTTTCTAGTTTTTTCAAAAAAAAATTTTAAAATTTAAAAAATTAGCAAGAACTTTTGTTTAATAGAACTTTACTTATACTGTTGTTAAAATAAAATAATTGTATTTTGTATACTGAGTCTTTTTTCTTAGAGTTTAAAATAAGGTTTATTAGACTGTTTTTGTGTTTTTCTTTTATGTTTGTTTGGTTTTATTTAGAAATTAAGAATCAGTAAAGAGAGTTTATATATATAATTATCATTATATTGATATGCATATATTAAGTTATTATTGCTTTTAATATTTTATTATTATATATTTATAATTATTATTAAAATATTAGTATGAACAATATAGATCAAATAAATTTATATAATTAGTAGAATATCTTTTTATATTCTATTATATTAGAAAATTTCAGTCTTATATTTAAAAATAATTTAAAATTAAAATAATCAACTAAATATCATCTGTAATATTATTATATTTTTGATACATCAGATAATAAAAGTAAAATAGTAGAAAAATAAGCTTTTAATACAAAAAGCTCTTGATCTTCAAATGAATCCAGAAGGTTGCTCTAGATATTAAAAAATCATCTTCCAATAGCATACCATATAGGTAGCTGAAGAAGAGGCAGAAGCATAAATCTTTTAGGATAATGTGGATGCTCTTGGAAGAAAAAATATAGCAGGAACATAAACAAGCCCTTTAGGGTGAAGTGAATGTGAATGCTATATTTTTTCAACCTATATAATACTATTCTAGTGTATGCTAATAAATAAGGCATATTCAAAAGCAATTATGAATGCAAGACAAGATTTACTATAGGCAGAGCAAAGTAAAGCCTTTGTGTGAAGCAAAGCATATATAAACAAACTATAAAGCATATAATGAATGCAATATATGGTTTACTATAGGTGAAGTGAAGCAAAGCTTTTGTATAAAGTGAAACAAAGCATATATAAACAAACTAAAAAGAATATAATGAATGCTAATATTATAAGAAAATAGAATTATAATTTTTACCTCAAGATAAAAAATAATGTAATATAAATGTATACATTTTGGTTCTAAAATCATCTCTGGCACTTGTCTATTACTAAACTATCATTTGTCTAAATTTTTGCAAGCTTTTGATGCTGATAAAAATCTTAAATGCGATATTTACTTGCATATTTTCTACAAGAACTATAAATAGAGAAAATTAATTTTTTGCATTCTATATAAGAAACTCATTAGAAGATTTTTAATAAACTTTACACCTTTCTTCTTGATAGTACTTCTCATTGCATACTTTTCTGAACCTAAGAATATATTTCTTTAAATTCAATGCATGGCCTTTATGGCATACACTTCTAAATATTATCAAATTCTTTAATTTAAATATTAACTTCTACAAAGTTCAAGCTTATACAGATAATACTTTTAATAACAGGAACATTTATAAAATCTTATATTAGTTTGTTTTTTAAATAAATATATAACTATAATTATCCGAATAAATTAATTTTTATTTTAAACTTTTTTGTAATTATATATAATCTTTAGGAAAACATGAATGGAATACTTAGTACTATCATCAGTATATTAGAATAATTGTTTGAAAATCTTTTACCAAGCTGGAGAGACTTAATGCCATCTGAGTTACCTGAACTTTTCAAGCTATCAGAACCAAAAAAAGGGTCAGAAAAGGGAAAAAGCAACTATGAGACTGCTTTAGCTTATTAAAATACTAATACAAGATGATATTCAGCTATTCGAAGATTTTTATTTTGGAAAAAACAGAATTTGCATATTGAGTTCTATGATAGGTTTACACAATAGATTGGTTCCAAAAATAACTTTTGTGATTTATCATAAAACTAGTTCATAATCAAAGCTAATTTGAATGAAACACTTTAAGAGACTCATATTCATTATAATAATAAAGCCAATACAATCTTTTGGCAAAGTAATGGGCAAATAGACTTAAGAAAAACTGGTATATATGCAATAGCAAGTTTGTGCTTCTTTTAAGATATAGCTAGATGTTTTAGAAAAGCTGAAGACTTATCATTAGAGGAAGACTAGTAAATAAGATCTACATATATAGAAAGTTTAATATAGGCTAAGCCATATAAAAAAATTGCAACTAAGTTAGAATTCAATGAATATTATCCATATATCTTAGCTTATAGGAGTACATGCTAGCCAATAGGTTCAGAAGAATTTAAAACATTTATACACTTAGTGTTAATTCTATCAACTTTAATTTAAAATACAGAATTTATCAGTTTTTATAGAAGGGCAGCCAGTAGGTCAAAAATGTACAAGAAGTTTTTGTTATAATCCTGTAGGATATTACACTCACTATGACATACAAATAGCAATAGATCTAGGTCTTCACATAGAATTATCTTCTAAAAGTCCTAATGCTTTAATATTTGAGCTAAATTAGCTTATGCACAGAGATGAAATTTTCTATCAATAGGCAAGTTATCTTACAGAAATCAAGCATAAAGGTGGATAGGCAGATACAGTTGCCAAGCATATGCTAGTATTACTCTAAAGATGATTATATTCAAATGAATGAAGACTAGATCCTCATCAATACATGACACTTTTTATTTCAGCAAAGGGATGCAAAACAGTATTAGAAAAAATCAGATCACTAGGTAATCATATAAAGTATGTCTATATAGATGGGTTTATTCTCTTAGGTAAAATTAGTGATCAGGTGATTGGAAAACAAGCAGGAGAGTTAAAAATAATTAATGCAAATAATGTCTCAATAAAGAATGCAATGCAACTAGAGTAGACTAATTTTGAAGAAATAATCCTAACTACATCTATGAAGTTAAAAGAATTAACTATTTGTTATATAACTGCAATACCAAATAAAATATTTGAAAGAATTTTCCAATATTACAGTATGAATAGAGAAAAAATAAATAAACTTTTATTGGTTAATAAGCAATAATATTACAATACTAGTAGACTAATATGGTATAAAATAACTTTAACAGGTATCTCTGGAGTCAAGTTTACAAATGCATTAAGTAAAAATACAAAGTCAAAATTATGTAAATAAGTATTATCTCTGAAATTTATTGAAACAATAAATATAGGACTAGATGTATACATTTCTGAAGTGTATAAGGCATTTGCAAATTTACAACAGCTAAGTTTTAAAAATTGTGAGTTATATATAATTAACTATAAAAATTTAGAAGTATTTTTAGTCAAGTGTTCCAATTTAAAATTATTTGCAATAAGAGGTTTCAGATGCTTAAGCCCAAAAACAATTACAAAAATTCCAAAACTGGCTCCTAATCTGGAAATGATAGAAATTAGTAATTGTTTGCAGATTAAAAAAGATATAATAGCTGATATTCAAAGCTTATATTCAATGATAAGTCTTATATTCATTGACTAACTCAAATAGTGAAAATAGCAAAAAATGAGTAGTTGTTTACTATTTTTCTAATGCTATTCTTAAGATTACAATTAAGAAATATATTTTTTATTAATATATTTTTCTTATAAAATAATGGTATTGATATAAAATAAAAATTTATGAAGTGTATACTTCTTCTTTTCTTTACTAATCATTCACTAGATCAATTAGTTATTGGTTCATACTTATTAAATAAAAGCCTTAGCTAATAAAATTCATATATTAAACATATCTAATATTCAAGATATTTTTGAGAAATAGGAAAAAAATAATTATATCCAATACATATTAACTAAATATAATTTAAACTATATTAATAATCTAAAAACATTAGAAGTATAGTTATAATTTGTAAAGTATCATCTACTCAAATATATACAAAAATGTTTATTAATACTAGGATATAATATTAATAGAAAGATTTATTAAAAAAACTTTGTATTTTATATTAAAAATAATTTAATCAAAAATGAATCTATAGTCAATAACTCTGAATTTAGCTAATTTAAAACCTAAGTAACATATTTTCTAATTTTGTTTATAAAAATTTGATCAGCAATTATTATCTAACAAGCATATCTTTTATAGAAAAAATAAATAAATCGATTAGTAATTATTATCTAACAAGTATATCATTTATAGAAAAAACAAATAAATTTGACTAAAATAATTTAGTATACAATGAGAAAATGACTTTATCAACTAGATAAAATATTAATAAAATATGCTCAAAAATGATATTATCAAAATGCCAATAAACTTGAAAATTAATAATAGATCAAGTAAGTCTAGTTTTTTATTCAAATAGAATTATTATTGCTTTATTCATTTGGTTAAAAAATTACTAATTTGTAAATCATCATTATTGTTAATAGATCGAGTAATCCATATTTATACTAATTAATTTGTAAATAAACAGATTGTCAAATCCAAAATTAGTTTTCATAAAATCTGAAGTTAAGTTTGTTAGTCTTTAAAACATTAAATATATAAAAATAAGCAAATAATTAATTTTAATACTTATCTGTTTATAATTCTTAATACCATATATCAACTTTTTTAATTATAAAAAATTTTATCTTTGAATATGATTATTAATTCAATATTTCAAAATATTTTATGTCTCAAAAACCTTGCTTTAAATATTCTTAAGAATAACATCTTAGAGGTCATTGCAAAAGTGTTGAAGTTTTAAAACTAGATTTATGCTCAAAGTATAATAAAGAATTTTTTTTATATAAAATTAAAAAATTATTTATGATACTTACTTATGCCCATATATTCCACTATAGTTGTTTTGAGGACTATATAAAAGATCTTTCACAATGCTCTAAGTATGCAATAAAAGTTAAACTAATTAATTATTTTGAATCTAGTTTGCAAGAAAATCAAATATAAAGTACTCCAATCCCAATACAAATTTCATCAGAAATGTCATCTAAACAGAGTCAGAATATAATAATCTTAGATACAACATGGATTTTTAATCTTACTCCTTATTTTATTTAGACAATATGAAGTAGGATCAAAAAAGACCTAATGAAAATATTACTAAAAATAAACTATTTAGTAAAAAATTAAAACAGAATAAGGAAAAAAACAACAAAAAAGATTCTAATATTGTAAAAAAACTTATTATAGAATTAAAATCTAACATCTCTAAATAAAATAAAATAATTTTTTATCAAGTAATAGTTATTGAAAATAACTCACAACCTATCGATTTTCTAAATTTATATACTAAAATTATTTTTACTGAAAGTAAAAATCAAAAACAAAGTTAAAAAAGTAATTTTTTAATACTATAACTTTAGAATGATCATAACAAAACACTTTAAGTTTTATTATAAAAAATCTTATAATGTAAATGATGCTAATAGTGATGTAAACAAAGAAATTGAAAAACAACTTCTCAATGATACTCTAAAACTACTATTTGAAAAAGAAAAGAATAGCCCAAAAGATTTTTCACCTATTTAGTAAGGTAGAAACAGATAAGATAAAACGAGTAGAATCTTTTAGTGCATTAACAATTACTAAATTAACCGTTGATCAAATTAACTATGTAATATCTCAAATTCCTGATAAACCCCAACAGAATTAATCGTAGAAGTCACGCAAACATGACCTCGAAGGTCACACTCACGTGATTACAGCGCCATATATTAAATTTAATGTAATAATTTTCAGTCCATGTACATAAAGAAAAGTTTTGTGTTCTATATAAAAAATAAAATTAGTTATATGGTACAAAAATATTTATATTGGTATATAAAAAAATTCTCTATGTATAAATAATCTCGGCTTATGCATAAATTATTTGTGGGTGAGGGCGCAATTGCCATATATTATTGACCACGTTATATTTTTTCTGTTAATGTATAACAATGAAAAAATATTCGAATAACATACTCATTCGTAAAGATAAACAAAATTACTTCGAAAAGTGGCAGATCTTTAGAGGGTGGAATTACGGATGTAAGGTCTGTGATGAATGCAATCACCATTTACACCTGTATTGCAAAACATACAAAAAAGTAGTGAATGGAATATATAAGCGATGCGAATGTGATAATTCTCGAATAATTAACACTAAATAAAAAATATGTAAATCTGAATAATTATAATTTATCCACATTTATAATTCCGCATATAATACTTATCTGTATCACCTTATCATTATGCATAACTTATTGTGAGACAGAAATTGCCTAACCAAGGCCAGTAATTAGCTATGCTACTTTACTTTGTGGAAACTCTAGTTATGAAATAAAAATAATAAATAAACCTATAATGTATTAGCAAAGTTAACTTCGCTAAATGCGAGCATTCTCGTTATGCTCAAGAGGCTTTAATCCATGTGAACAAATACCATTTCAAGTTGTACAAAATCCTGATACGTGACTATGTGAATACTCTATATCGAGGATCAAAAACAAAATATAATGATAAATCTCCAAAATTTAAGATTTTTACTATTCGGAATTTTATAGTTGTGCTTCACAATATCATGCATACACATGAATATTTTAATCGAAGGCATAGTGAATGGAGTATTATAGGATTTCTAAATGAAAGTGACGAAGAATCGTTCCAACTGAAGATCGGTGTCTATTTAAAAAATCTCAAGAACATTATTAACCATGAACAAGGGGCGAGGCGTGACAAAGCACAGCTTCTCTATGATAATTATAAAAAGGCAAATAAAAGCTTTTTTATTGGAAATGTAGGTTGGGAGTAAGTGGCGTGCAGGAATCTTTAAGTTTCTCTGTCATTCAAGTCTTAAAGTCGAGCCACAAAACCAGTGTTGGGACACAGGTGATCTTTAAGTTTGCCTGACGTTTCAAGTCTTTAAGTCGAGCCAGCACAGGTGATCTTTAAGTTTGCATGATGCTTAAGTCCTTAAGTCGAGCCAACACTGGACCTATTAGGGCACAGGCAATCTTTAAGTTTGGCTGATGCTCGGATAGGATGGGAAACCAAATGTGAGATTTGATTATTAGTCAAGAATATTATTAAGCCCTCAAATATTTCGTGCTAGGGTACCCAACCCGATTATAAAATGGCAAGGCAATGGGAAATGATGCATAAGCCTGGGCTTTCGGTTCGCCTTAACCATTCTAAAGTAACAATCAGTGGCAATTCTATAGTTGATTCAATAGTTGGAGCTTTCAATGCAAGGATAGATTCAACAAAAAGAAGTCAAGAGCATCAAAAAGAGGTACCAATGTGCATTTTAGTTAGAATCAATTGTTTTATGATTTGTTCCAAATGAATTACAAATTTAATTATTAAAATGATCAGACTAAGCAAAACCAAAAATGGTCAAAAGTCACAATAGCGGATGACAATGTTGATGAGATCGAAACACTGGATAATTATAATAACAAGCTCGAAACAACAGATAACCATGCAGATGGGATCGAAATAGTAGATGACCATGAAGATATGTTAGAAGATGATGAAAGCCTTGAATTTGATTTCGATTCAGTTGTTAAGAGTTTGCAACAAGAACCAATAAATGAAGTATTTGATTAATTTTTGATTATTATTGTTTTGCAATTGTTTTGCCACATTTTTTACTATTGTTTTTGTGAATCAGTAGAAAGTGCATGGTATTAATGTTACACGAAAATTCCATGAATATCAGCAAGAGGTTCTTGAAACACTTAAGACAACTGGATTAACCTGGTATAATATATATGAAACCTTGTAAGCAACAGCATCTATAATAATCGTGATCGATAGATAAATCAAATATCAAGTTCACTTTCTTTTCACCTTGTAAGCGTGCTCACATATAAATATCATTTCACATTGCACTTTAGAGCACTCTCATTCATAATTGTGCTCAGCCGAAACTGTCCTTATCCAAATTTTACTGAAGAAGAGTGGCAGTTAATAACTCAAACAAACAAATATACAATCCATGAGCCAGTGATACCATCTTCGGTATCAACTGCCTTACATGAAACCGTGATCAAGCATTTGTTAGGTCGGGACAGTTATATGCATGCAGACGAAACTCCATTGAGCAGAGCAGTCGCACGAACCTTCAATGAGTTGTAGGTTAATATATATTTTTTGTTATGATTAACTTGCTTAATGAAATTTATTAACACACATTTAGGCGAGAGAATTTACCTGATCTTGCACCGCAAAGGACTTCCGAGGATGAACATTGCTGTATATTTCTGAATCCTTACATAAGTTCGATTTTTCTGAAGAAAAACAATAATTACGAAGTGCAGTTAAATCACGCCATCAAGGGCACAAAACAAAGACCTGACCTTTCATGTGTCGTGGATAATGTACCTTTATTAAATTCTGAAATTAAGCCAGTGAAGAGCCATCCTTTAAACAAGAAAAAGGATTTTTCAAAAGTTCATTTACAGGCAAGAAAGACAATCAATCAGCAATTGACCTCGAAAGGTGTTCCAGGAGAAACAGCAATGCTCCTCAATTATGATTTGTTTTTTTATACAGAACAGTCAAATTGTTATCTTTATTTACTAAATCATTTGTTGGAAATTACAGGTGATATTGTACAATCGTATTTTATGGACCTCCAATTTGATGGGCTATATCGGTCTTGGCCTTTTCTCACAACAAAATTGGCAATTGATGAACCCAGTTTGCCTTTGATCGAATCAAACTTTGCTCATTTTGTGGCCTTAGAGGTATGTCATATTTTGTTTATATATTTTTATTTAAATTTTATAATAAATATTTGAATTCACAGAAACGTGTATGTGAACTTGTGAAAGATTATAAACGTCAAAGAGGTCCATTCACACCGCCTCTACAAATTCGATATATGTGTAGTGTTCCAGACTCTCCGCAGATCTGTAACATGCTAGGTTCCTACAAACAATGATCAAACTTTAATTTTGATATGGATTGTTCCAAAAAATGAAAATTCTTGTTCCTTACGTGATACCGTGTCATATATGTGATTTAATAGTTAAGCATAATAAAGTTTTATATTTCTTTGGCAGAGCCGGCAAAGCTGAAACTTGACAAGTCATTTGTATATTTTATGTTTATATCAAAGGAGCCGTTTCAGGCTAAAAAATAAATTTGAATTTGTCATATATATCTAATTTTTTCGCACGATAGATAAATACAGAAATATAAGTAGTAACGATAAGATTTGTCTGCATGAAGTATATTCCGACCCGGAATTTTGGGGATCCCCCTGTATGAGTTTTACGACATGGCCGAAATGGTGGGGTGGTCAGTCAACTAATAAAATCAAACCTATATGTGGACCTTTAATAGATTTACATAGTACAGATTTTTTTAATTATTTTATGTTACATGAAATGGATATCGGTTTTTAATATTAAATTATTAGAAGAAAGTGATTATTTTTTAAATTTTAATTCTTCCTGTTAAAATAATTTTTTGAAATAAAAAATAAAACTGACCAAAAAGATACACAATTTAATTTGTCATGTGGGTTTTGTGACAGTATTAAAATATAGCATTGTTTTTTAATAATTTGTAAATATTATTAGATTTGTAAGGGTAGTTCTGAAATTTATTTTTCACACAAATGTTTTTAAATTTGGCATGAGAGTTTAAATTATTAGTTGTAATCTATCAGTTAATATATTTATTTTGGGCAATAAATTAAAAAGTAGGTAGCAAAATTGTATAGAAAAAGTTGTAAACCTGTAATTTTTCAATGTATATTCAAAAATTCATAAGTAAAAAGGTGTTATATTGTAAACATAAATAAGACCTATAAAATTACACTTATTTTCTTAAATTTTGATTAACTTTTCATTCTGCCATCACAAAATTAATATCAGTCCTATTATGTTGCAATAACTGTAACAGTAATATCAATCATTAACTAACAAATTTTCAGCTCTAATTGCACTACAACTAATTTAGCAAGATTTATATTCTTAAAACAAGATTATTAAGTTCTTTTGGTCAAGTTTAGTAAATTTAATTTTGTAACAATTTATTAATTTTAGTCATAGATTAATATAGTTAAAATGTATAATTGAACTTGATAAATAAATTATCATGAAGTTTTTTGATCAATAGATAATTGTATGCAATTTGCAGTTGTCATTAAATTTAATATTTTAAAAAATTATAATTTAATTTATCAATTATTGTAATAAATATCAAATTTTAAATTATCATAATTAATTGTATGTATTTTAATTGTTATAAAAATCAGTGATATTTTAATTATATAATCAGAACTTCTAGGTTGATAGCATAGTGGTTAGTGCTCTGAGAGTCACAATCACAAGGTTGCTGGTTCAAGTCCAACTGGAAGATAAAAGCTGTAATAGGATTATAATTGGAAATAATTTTTAAAAGAAGCTTTCTGCTTTTAAACAGATTATTGCAACAATAAATAAGTCATATGACATAGCTACAAAGGTCATGCAGCATTCAGAAAAGAGATAATCCAACAAAAAACATTGTTAACATAAGGTTTCTTAGCTTAAAGTAATATAAAAAAATAAATAATAGAAGAATGATCTGGCTAGTAGATCATGTGAAGTTAGGAAACTGCAGACCAAATAATAATAGTAGATTCTACACCACAGAACCAGAAACCTGGGACATTATATAATGGACTTAACAAAGTATAAGCTATCTCACAAACATGGTGATAAATATAGAAGCCACTTGCCATCCAATGATCTCTACAGAATAATAACTCTGGCCTTTAAGAAATGTGACAGATCCTAAAAATATCTAAGAACCTTCAGAATAGTGAAGGAAGGTAAAATCAAAAAAAAAAATAATTATATGATCAATAAAGAAATCAGAAAATTTATTACTTAATTGTGAATAAATTGGCAAATGTCTTTTTTTTTTTAATGATTATTAAAAAAAGTATAAAAACAAATATGAATGTTAACAGAAATAATATTTCATTCACTATCAGTAATTATGATGTCAACATATTTTAAAAAATATTGTCAAATAATACAACTAATAGCCAATTATGAAAAAACAAAAAAAATTAAAAGAGTAATAGATTTTCTTGAATGCCTCAATAATAAAGATTTAAATAATGCTCTAGATCTTATATATAGTGCTAAAAGCAAAAATCATTTACAAATTCTAAAAATAATCTTATCAAACTTATCCAAAGCTTAAATGATGAAGAAAAAAAAGATGCAATCAAGCTGCTAGAAAATATGAAATACCCTAAAGGAAAGAATAAAGAGTAAATTATTTTACCATATTTATAACAGCAATTAGTTAAAGTAATTTCAACTTATCTTTATCAGCCACAATCAAGCTATACTGCATTGCAAAAAAAATGTAATTAGCTTCAATTTCAAAATAAAAAATTAATTAAAAAAAACCAAATTTAATTACAAAAGTCAAAACATTCAAATCACAAAATCAGCACCTTAAATACAAAACTTTGTATCAAACATCAGCTATATGTTTATTAATATTTAGATCTAAAAAAATTTCTTCAGATATATTTAAAAAAAAAGTCAAAGAACTTTTTAAATCAAATAATCAGCACTATTTTTCAGATATGGTTTGGCTAACAATCAAAATAGTACAAGTTGGCTAAGTTTCAATACATTCAACTGTTGAGTATACAAAATTAATCTATGAGTTTTTAACAGACAAACTACCAAAAAGTTGGCTTTCAAGAGAGTGTGTTACAACTTGGTACAAGCAAGTCTCTAAGTTAGCTATTTTGAATTTTGCTAAACATACTCAACAAACAAGTGCTTTTGGTATTTCTGCCAATAAATTAACTCATAATTAAGATAAAAACCTAATCATTTGTTTTATGTATTGAGACAAAAAACAAAATTATTCTATAGACAGTATGGTTAGTTTGCAAGTAATAAAAAGATGTAATGCTGATATGATTACAAAATTAGTTATTAATATTTGTCAAAAATATAATTTCAATACACAAAAATATATGACATGCTTATTGATAACATAGCATATATGTCAAGAAATACTAATAGCACTATAGTTAAATTTAATAGATTAACAAATTCTAATTCAATCAGAATTGGATGCACATTACATATTATTAATATCATGTTTACTAATTTTGAAAATGAAGGCTTCAGATAGATATCAGAGTTTTCAAGAAAATCTTATCTATTTAATCTTTTACATCTTACTTGGTATCTTTATGATGGTTATAGAAATAAGAATAATAATGCTTTTATGAATATCAAATCAAAATATATCCAAAAACTTTATAAATCACTTATTGGATATTACTATTCACAATATCAAATGCTACTACAAACTTGCTGAGAGTATGAGTTACATATAGCTAAGCAATATATAAAAAGAAAAGAGTTACATCTTCAATTTGCAGAATAGTTCATTAAAACCTTAAAAACTTATTCTAATATAGCTATATCTTATTTAAATGATTGGTGTCTCTTTTATACTTGGCTAAATAATAAAAAATTAAATATTCAATTAAAATGTTTAGTAAAATTTAATAATTATTTTTTTAGTCAATTAATAAAGTTTCTTGTTAGTCAAGATACTGTACTACAAATATTTGATGATGAAAATTGAGTTAACTTACCTTCTGGATGATGCATATATAAAATGTCAAATAAAGTTCATAAATAGTTAGATTTCTTAATAGATGTAGTAAATAACTTTAACATCTTTTTTTTAGAAGAATTACTAAAAGTACTAGAATTGTTAAATGAGATGAAGTTTGAAGAAATATTTAGTTCATTAGAAAAGGAAATAAAAAAAGCATTAGTTCATTTTGAAAAATAGATAGCTTAATAGCTAAAACTACCTTTGTCAGTTTGTTATTTAAAAAAAAGTCATGTACAACCTTTTGCTAAAAGTTATTAATATATTATTTTAAATATTTCAACAGTTTTTGAGCTATCCAAACAGGAGATAATATATATTCACTAACTTAAAAATAATCTAAAAGATCACAATTCGAATGATTTTGAATTGAAACTACTCTATCTTTCAGATCCAAATTTTCATAAACAATTTGATAATTTTTGCAATATATTAAATCCTAAATTACCAAATTGTTCTCTACTTTATAAGTTCATTACTACAAAAATTTATTATATAATTGTACATCAGCAACAAGTTGAGGGCATGTTTAATAAACTAGATCTTAAGACCCATCATAATATGTTATTAGATTTCAAAAAATCCAAGCTACATCTTTTATAAACAAAATTTTCTAAAAAGAATGTTAAAAATGGAATTGTTAGTATTAGATAAAATAATAAAAAATAAAAAAATAAAGTTGAAGAGATGGATTTTAGTGAGCAAAATGTGGTAATGAAATTTAATAAATTTTTTATATAGCAATATCGATAGCTTAATTTTTTTTTTTATATTACAATAAATTAGCCAATTACAATTATTAAAAATCTGTACTATGGTAATCTATTAAGGGTCCATATATAAGTTTGATTTTATTAGTTAACTGACCACCTTACCAAAACAGTAATTCTCTTGTCAGATATAAACAAATTACATATTTACATCTTTCAGACAATTATTAATAGTTGAAGTGAAGTTTATATCTATTTTTGTTTATAAATATTTTAACAACAAGTGAATATATTCTAAGTTTCTTGTTTATATACCTTCCTTCATGCTCTTTTCTTTAATTTCAAATCTACTAAAGTGTGGTACACAGGTTACTCAATTATTGACCTCCACATGAATAACCACCTAATGAATACTTATTTTTATTTTACTTATAAATATATATTTTTTTAATAATTATAATAAATGATACAAACTATTCTATTTAATTTATCAAATACACAAAGTTTTATAACACATTTGCTTTGTATTTTTTTCTGTACATTATTTTTATTTTATATATCAATAAAGCTGGCCCTAGTAGCTCAATTTAGTATACATAATCAGTTACTTTTGCATGTGTATATTAAATAAATTTATTTATTGTATTGTATTGATATTAATCCTCTTTATTTTATAAAATCGTATAAAAATAAAAAAATATAAGCCTATAGACTCTTTTTTCTCCCTTTATCATTATAAAAAATTATATTGCTAGGATGATAACACAATATACAAATAAAAAAAAACATATATATATCATTGTTACAAGTACAAATACAATAAAAAAAATCTAAATAATTTTTTTTTCTAATCCTGGTAATTGTTATACAAATATATGAATAATATTTTGAGCAAGATTATAATTAAAAAGAATATAAAGATTAGTATAAGGATGTATATTTACGTATTAACTTTGGGTGAAGCAAAATCTAAAAAACTAACTAGATGTAATAGTTGCACCAGATGGTAATAGGGACAAATAAGCTTGAACTTGAGTTTCTAATGTTTTAACATCATTTCTATTAAAAACTTTGATTTTAAAAAAATGATATAGTAAACAGAATGTAATAAGACAATTAAGATAAATATATTCATTAGTTTTAGGATTGAGTTCATTAGTCTTAAGAGTGGTGGTATTGTTAATACTGCTCATTTTTCATTTCTAAATACAAAAAAACCATAATTGCATTAAAGTAATGCAACCTAGATCTCACCATGTAAAGCAAGTCTACTTGGTCATAAGTTCCAAATACTGAATCTATTTTGTTATTTTTTTAGTTGAAATTGACCTCTTAGATTTTGCTAATTGCTTAGAGTAGGCTAGATCTCAGAGATTGCAAAGATTTCAAGTTTTCACAACATATGATTTTTAATAAAACTGCTGTTAAAGAACATTATATTCATTACTCTCATAGACTTTTTAAGTCTCATTCTTATTGTGGGATTATATATAACAAATAATAAGATTCTACATTACTCATAATAAATATTGGTTAACTGTTAATAAAAAAATTGATTATAAGAAATGATTCTGCAGGAAAGTGTTACAAATCACATACTTAATTTTATATAACTTGTAATATTATCCACTTTTAAAATTAAATTCATTACTGTTATTTTAAAATAGTGTCATAAACCAAATATGTTAACCGAATATCTATATAATATCTATTCTAAATACTAAAATATGGCTCTTATTGTATAGTCCAAAATATACAGTTTCTGTATAGCCAAATGTGTCTCAACAAGTTATTAACAATGTAATTTCAAATATAGAAAATGTGTGATTGTTTGATTTATTATGTTTTATAATTGTGGTGTCAAATTTAGTAAACAATTTAATTATTTATTTGCATGACATCAAATAGCAATTAGTACTATAGTTGACTTATATCAAATTAATGCAATGCTGAGTTATTTATATTATTTACTGCCTCATGTTAATGCAAATACAAGAAAATAAATTGCAATCTCTAATGAATAGAACTAATAAATAGAGCCATCTTTAATATAAAGTTCCATTTTAATTTTACTTTTTTTCTTAAAAATATTTAAAAAAATTTTCTTTATAAAAATTACTTATCTGCCATATAAGTACCATATCATTTCAAAATAAATTTGTTGCATTATTATCAAAAGCTTTTAAAGAAATCTATATAAAAAAGAGTTTCATGTAATAAAAAAAGTCAAATTTGAAAACCTTGATATTTTTGTCATTAAAGATAATACAAATTTCATATCCAATATTAATCTAGCCAATATAAAAGAAGATATTTTTTATGATTCACTAAAAGTAAGTTAATTAATTTTAATATAAGTAAACCTCTATTATTTATAGTATAGTCTTTTTAAAGATATTTTTTGCCTTTCAAGACAGGCCTAGGATTTGAGTATTTCCTCTCTATTCAGAGTTACATTTTTTTCTTAAGCATGATTATTATCCTTGATATAGAGCATATGTAAGAAGAAAGGTAATGCAGACTTTATAGGTTTTAAACCTCCTGAATCACACTATATAAAGTTATTCAAATACATCTACTAAGAAAATTTTATTACTATTCATAATAAAAAATATTTAACATATTAATTTAACAATTTTTGAATATATATTCTCTAGTACAAGACCCAAAATAAAACTGTTTATCTACTAAAACTCAAACTCAAAGATAGCATTAGGAAACAGTAGACAACTATCAAAAAAAAATAAATACATGACCAAATAATTATATATAAATAAGTTATAAATATATTAATATTAATATTTAATCAAAGAATATTAAGTCTATCTTCTTTATATTTTTTTGTACAAAATTAAAATATACATTAACAAAATTATTTAATTTAGTTCTGCTAGAAATATTAGATATATTTAATTGATCACTCCAAAGATTTTTAATTTTGAATGCACTTATACTATGTTTATATAAGTATCTCGAGAGACTACCTATTAATGCAAAAGGTTTTGATAATAATAATAGAGAAGTCAATGAATGTAACTCATTAATCAAACTAGTTATAAAGCTTTTAATTTTCATAGCCTCGATTGGCATGATATTTTGAATAAGCTATGCACTTTTATTTTGGATTTCAGTATTAAAACATTTATTATTCCAATGATATTGCATCAAGTCCTTAGATTTAATCTCATATCCATATTGGTGCCATTCTTCCTAATATATCTTTTTTGGCTTTACTTTAGTAATTTTTACTAATATACAGCATTTGAAGCATATAGCTATCTGATTTTTATAAACTTTAGGTCTTCAATAGTTGATATACTCTATTTTCAGTCTGTAATTTTCAAAATATGTCTTAATACTTCCTTGTTCAAATAAATCAAAAAGGCAGTATATATAGAAGATACTAGGTTTTTCTTTAGAACATAATTCTTGCAAATTATCTTTTATATGAATAGCTTATTATTGAAATGTTTAATAGGGTCTAATAATAACTAAATCATCATATTTTTTTTTTAGTTTGCACATATTTTCAATATGATTATAGTTATAACTATTATCTTTTATTAAATCCTTTATTATATAACTCAAATCATATTCTGAACAGAGGTTAACAGATTTGGATACAGATTTATTATAAACTTTATTAATAATGATTGTAATTAGATTGGTCATATTTATTACAAATCAGTGTTTTATCGATTTATATCATTTTTTAACAATTTATAGCATTTTTAGCAATTCTTTATCAATCTATATTAAGGAATATTGTGATTCAAATTTGTATATAGCTGAGAATAAAAAAAAATATAAGTAATTATTAATATATACTTCATAGATTTTTATTTCTTTCTTGTATATATTGCAAGTAAATATTAATATATAAATTATATTATTCAATTGTAATCTCAAGAATAGCATTAAAAAAACAGTGGAGTTGTTATTAAAATTATAAATTAGCTAGATTGCTTTTTTTCTTGCACTTTTGCCTTACATCTATCTCTTTTTGTAGGTTCAATAGTGTGTCAAACCTTAGTTGAATAGCAGAGAATTATATTCTAGCTTACTGAGATCAAATACAACAAACTCACCTTTACAGAAATAGTTATTAATAACCATGAATACATTCTTTATATCATTAGTATATTGTTTAACAATTTTAAAGATATCATGAGTGCTACTATTGCCATTAAATATTACTAAATAGGTGACATTTTTTCAAATAATAATGAGAACTTTATGATAATGTTGTGTTATATAAATAGGTAAAATGTTTCTGTAGTGCTCATGAGTAAAGAAAAGAATAATTTGATTTTGTATATACTTTGGAGCAATACACAAATCCTCAAAAATAATAATAGTGCTCCTTTCTGGTAAAAATAATTTTATGTTTAGAATCCTTTTAGGAGGAATATAGCTAATCTGAATATTCTCATAATATGGTGCTCTTGAATCTTTTGAAATTATACTATATATATGGAGATGCCCACAGCAAAAGCAGAAGCTGGAACTATATATTATAGTCTCAGCCTCTAATTTTGCTATGAGTGTTCCTATATATCTTACAAATGCTCATTTTGGTTCATTAGAATGGTAATCACATATTATTAAATCATCACATCTAATATACGTATCTGGGGTTGGGCCCTATAGCTTAACGGTAAAGCTGCTAACCCCCTACAGACTAGGTCAACAGTTCAAGTCGGGCTGGAGGCAAAAATCTTAGGATTTTAACTCTGTAACCTAAAATAAGAGCCAAATTGGATGCGGAGCCCTGTGGAAAAAGTCCCAAGGTGAAGTACAAGGATGGATTAGAAATTCCCGGAAGGAGACCGACTCTGCAGAGAGAAGGCACTACGTGTGACAGCGGAGTCACAGAAGGTTCGGCTACACAACGGTATTGCGCAAGTAAGTCCCTAGGAGACTGGGCAGCACCAACATCTCTGTA
>CAJVQA010001107.1:0-27550 GCA_910591915.1 Cetraspora pellucida | reverse complement strand
ATTATTTTAATTGTATTTGCTTACTTTCTATATTCTCTGATCATTATTATTCATAATTAGTTTTGGAATGCTCTTATAGGAACTCTGTTATGAAAAGTTGCCTTATGAAGGTTGGGATATTAAACGAATATCTGATCACGTTTTAAGTAGTAAACGAGAAAAGCTTTCAGTAGGAAGTTTCATAAATCCCGACGATAAACACATTCAATTGGAATTTATTAAAATCATTCAAGATGGTAACTTATATCAGGTTTTTTTTTATTTTTATTTTATTGGTTACACTAATCCTTACTTTACTTTTGTTCATTTAATTGATAAAAAGCATGGTGCCATAAACCAGAATTACGAATAACTATTCCTACACTAAGGCTAAGACTTGAAGAATTAGCCACACAATTCCCAATTCCTTTTGATGCACCATTACTTAGAAATAAAATATTAGATCTTATTGGAGAGAAGGATAAAAAAGCTTTGCAAGAATTGCCTCCTAAAAATGACGCATCTACAGAAAGGGTCAGTCCAAGTGAATTAATCGATCCTCTTCCTCCTATCAAAAAGATTTATAAAGGCTTTGAAGTCGTCGTCAAATGCTCTAAAATATTTCAAGCTGAATTATCATTTCTTAAGAAATTAGATATATCACCATACATTCTTCGTTTCTATGGTCACACAAAGATTGACGATAAAGAAGCAATGATTTTTGAATGGGCGGAACATAAAAGTCTAGAAGAATTTTATGGTTCCTGTGATCTCAGTTGGAGAAGGAAAATAAAAATAATGCATGACATTTCTTGTGGGATTGTATTCCTACTTTCAATAAATATTTTCCATCAGGGCATTAGGTGCAAAAATGTTTTTGTAAGCATTAATCAATACAATTCCTGATCATAGATTGCCAATTTATTAAATGTATCGTTAAATTATTATAGATAACACGAAGCATGACTCCAAAACTTGGAAATTTTGGACATGTAGATAAATTAAAAAATGTGATTCGCTGGATGGCTCCTGAACAGATAGAGAAATATCAAAATCCATGTGAAAAATGTGAGGAAAAATTTGATAACACAGATAAATTAGAACAAATCATTTGCCAGATAGCCCCTGAACAAATAGATAAAAATCAATGTGAAGAATGTGAAAAGAAAAAATATACATTGCACTGTGAAACTTTCAGGTATTTGTCGGAATATTCCAAGGCTATACTTTGTATTTAATCTTATTATTATTTCATAATTAGTTTTGGAATGCTTATTTGGGAGCTTTGTTATAAAAAATTTCCTTATAAAGCTTGGAATCCGAATGAAATATCTGAGCATGTTTTAAAAGGCAAGCGAGAAATGCTTTTATTAGAAAAATTTAACAATCCTGTTGATGATAATATTCAAAAAGAACTTACTGAAATTATCAATAAAAGTAAGCTTAACTTATTTTCAAGTAATTTCCTTGTTATGGTATACTAATGTTATTTTATTTCTCTTATTTTAATGTATAGCATGGCAGCATATACCACATGTGAGAATAAATATTATAGAACTAAATAGAATCCTTAAAAAATTAGCTGAGACTTATCCAGTTCTCCGTGATGACCAAATTTATCATTTGTCTAATTCATTGGAAGATAATTACCCAGATTTACTAAATGAGCAAATAATCAAAGAAAATTTTGGTAATAAATATTTTTTTCAATTTTGTAATAATAGCTGTCAATAATAATTCATAGTTTTTTAGAATACGAGGTGAGGAAAATTTCAAAAATGATACCATGGGAAGAAATACAATTTAGAGAAGAAATTGGTAAAGGGAACTTTGGTATGTTGATACTTGATAGGTATATATCTATTTCAAAGATTTATTAAAATTAAATTTATTACCAATTAAATTACTTAGGTACTGTAAATAAGGGTTATTGGACGAAAACACATGAGTATGTTGCATGTAAAAAAATAACAAATACAAAAGATATAAACGACAAGCAATCTACTGCGTTTATGAATGAATTAAAAATGCATGTTAAATTAAATTTATGTAATAACATTATTCGATTTCTGGGTGTCACTAGAGGTATTTCTATATTGGCAACCTTTTCTATCTCTTTCAAATTTAATTAATTTTATAATATACTATAGATAATACAAATCACAAATATTACCTTATAATGGAATTTGCAAATAATGGTGATTTATATACTTATATCCAACAAAAACATCATTTATTAAATTGGAACAAAAGATTGAATTTGGCTTTACAAATTGCAAATGGATTATCTGTGTTGCATAGTGAAGAAATTATTCACAGAGATCTGGTAAGATAACTTGGATAACAAAATCTGCAAAAAATTAACACTTATGCTTATGAAAACTTTTGATTAGCATGACAAAAACATTCTTATTCATAACGATGAAGCAAAAATAGCTGACCTTGGGCATGCCAGAAATGACAATATGGAAACACATGTTCATAGTAGTCTTTTTGGAGCGACTCCTTTTTTAGCACCTGAATTACTAAATAATAGTAATAATTTTAGGAATCTTCCATATTGTAAGCAAACGGATATTTATAGCCTTGGTTTTTTATTTTGGGAATTGGCTAGCGGTCGCCGACCATTCGAAAATATCTTGAGTTCCAGTTCTATGAATATCACTAGTTTTTGCGTTAAGATTATTAATGGCACAAGAGAAGATCCGGTCGATGGAACTCCTGATGATTATGAAAATCTTTATAATAGATGTTGGAAAACTGATCCAAATGAACGTCCAGACGTTGAATCAGTTTATAAAGACTTAGAAAAGATGATAACCCCTGAAATTCCACAGAACGTTGATCCAATTAATTGTAAAGGTATGTACAATATTTTTACAAGACGGCGTTTTCTTCTCTAATAACCACTTCATATTTATTCACCGACAATCAACTGGCTGACAAGTCAACTTCTCGATATATGATAATTACTTTACCAACTATCAGAAGCTGACGTATAATACAAATAATTAATGTCTGTTAAAGGTTTACGGATTGACAAAGTGATGTTCAATGAACTGGTTGTTGGTGAAATGAATTTGTCAGCTAACAGTTGCTTGATGAAAGACATACCTTTTTCGATGTATTTTTAAACTGTAATTATGGTTGTAATTTCCATCCATAAAGCAGAGTCTTATATTTAGAAGTTGCCAAAAGAAAACAGACTTTAGATATTTAGATTATAAACTACCAGACTCAATTCCTGAATTGCCAATTTAATCATTATTGATCATTTTCAGGGACTAAGTCCGTTAAGTTCTCCTTTGGCAGCACTTTTTTATGTATTCTTGCGACGAAGCACAAATTTACGTCACCATGACCATGATAATTAAATTCTTGAGCCGTGTAGCATAAAAATTTTTTTCTATGTTCCCTTATGATCATAATTTTATACTCTGTCTTATAACAATTCCTAGCTTTTTAGTAATACTCGACTAAAATTTAATCATAAATAATTAATAGAAGGTTTGGACGACAAATTGGAATCAAATATGAATGACTTTGGTGAGTATACTTTAATACAATATTGGATTATTGAATTGTTTTTATATACATGTTTATACTCATTTTAACTATTATAATTGCCAGGCTCATTTTGTCGAAATTTGACAATTAGTAACATATGTACTTCTGAAAAAGTTGTCGTTGTTCCACTTGAAGATGGGATAAAGATGCATAAAGATAAGAAATATAATGATGCATGGGAATGCTTCAAACAAAATGCTAATCTTAATAACCCATTAGCAAAATTCTGGTTAGGAAGTTACTTACTTTACGGCATTTATCATGGGCAAAAAGATCCAGATAAGGCCAGACAACTTTTTAAAGAAGCAGCTGATGAACATAATCTTTCTGAAGCACAGTGTCAATATGCTGCTTTATTGCTTGGTGACATTAAGCACGTAATTAATGAAACTGAGAGAAATAAATTATCCAAGGAAATCCTATATTATCTGGAAAAAGCAGCTGAAAATTCAGAAAATCCAAGTATTGATGCAACGTATTATTTGGGTGATATTTATGTGGCCGGAAAATTTGGAATAAGAATGGACGAAGAACGTGGGCTTGATTATTTAAAAGTAGCCGCCAATAAAAATAATGAGAATGCAATCGCTCTATTAGAAAAATTAGGGAAGTAGACCAAACAGAATAATTTATATTCAAATCCAATTCTTTATATATTGGAGATATATTTTGTCCTCAGATCAATTCTTGCCTCAGGTTAAAGTTACAGTAGAGACCGTTAATGTTACACGTATATTGAAACTGGTGAGGGATTATATCCATCACAATTGAATCCAACATAAATAATTTAATTTGTGATTGATCACAGGCGAGAGGGATTCACTTTGGATCGGGCACTGTCACTGCTGTAGGTTAAAGTTAGGATAAGGATTGGGTAATATAGTTTAATTGACAATTCGCGATAGAAAACCGGGAGAGATTTTTATAATAAAATATATTAAAATATATTAATACAGGAATCATGATTCCTATAGTTTTATAGAAAAATTAAACTTAAACTGCTTGTAACTTTATGCATATCTGACTAATTTTACCGATCCTACTATCATTAGAATCGCAAAAACTAGCTCTAGAACTTTCATTAGATGATCAAAAGATGATAGATTAATAAAAATTTAATTTTAAAAGTAAGGTATACTGATTTCTATATATATATATATCATTTTTTCAGATGAAATGAGTATAGAAGTAGGTAAACAATCCCACCAAGTTCGTGTATGCTATTGCGCAGATGAGAGATACAAACATGAATGTTTGCAACTAAATTTTAGAAGTAAAAGAGTCTTGATAATAGTTTTGTTATGTTTTATAGATAATATCAAAGATCACATGATATTTTTTGATGATTACAAAGGTTCCAAGCAAAAAATTAATAAAAATATTTATATCAAGATGTTAAATGATCATCTTATACTGTTTTTAGTTGCAGTTTATTTGTTAAACATCCCTCATTCAATTTTTCAGCATGACAATGCTCTGATTCATAAGGTATCAGATTGGTTAAATTTAAAAACATTGATTATATGATTTGCCCTCATGATCCTCTGACCTTAGCTCTATAGAAAATATTTGGAAGATCATGAAGGACAATATTCTGAACCATGATGACTTCCTAAGAAATAAATCTGATCTTAAAACAGCCTTACAAAAAGCATGTTCAAATTTGGATATATTGATTCTTCATGTAGTTGCAGACTCAATGATACAGAGAATTGATACTATCACAAGTATAGAAGGTCACTTAGTGAAGTATTAAATAGATATATAAAAAAATTTGATGTATTTGTGACTAAAATTAAATAAATAAAAATTTTATTTTTTGATCAAAAATCGAGCATTACTTTTGTTGACTACTGTATATGTATTGCTTGGCTCTATTATACAATATTGGATTTATTATTTCTTATTATGACCAGTACACCAACAACTTGGTCTGAATATTATTTATTGTCAAATTTGATTTTTTTTTAATGTCTAGAACCTTAACTTATATGTTTCTAGAATTAGTTTTTCTCTTTGACAGTAATTAATTTTATTATTTTTTAGTTTGGGGTTTTAGTTAAGTGTTAAGAGTCTATTATCAATATTTAGTTGTTTTAAAATTATAGGTCTGCCATTCCTTCTTAACTGTATCTCACTATAGGAATTAATTGCATCTTTGTTCAAATGCTCAGTATATTCCAAATTGATTCTTGTACTCTACAAATATTTCCTTCGAGTCAACACTTGTTATGCTCTACTAATGATCTAATCTTGTAATACCAACAAATTTTGAGAGTCATAAGCTAAAAATTGATAATTACGATATTATGCCAAGTGAATAGTTTTATGTTGATTCAGCACTTCTAGGGCATAATGGTTGAATTCAGTTGAGTTGAAATATATATAGTATAGTTTACCATAAGACCTAGTCAGGTGAGTAAAGCATAATGCTATATGGTACTCTATTGTCAATTTTTTGAACTTTATCAGGTTACCGTCTTGGATTCCTAATATATTTCCCTCAATGGTAGTTATGCTTTCTGTTGCATCATTTCTTAACTCTATGTATTCTTTCAATTTTATGTTATTGTTCTTACCATCCTTCTCTATTACTATATATACTTTGAATTCTTTATCCAAATCCCATCAGGTCTTTGTTTCTTCATCAATTCACTTACTATCATTCAATTTGTCATTATAATGATAAGCAATTAGTTCTACATTTTCAATACTCTAACTAGTATATTACCTAATTTCATCTCATATAGACCTTGCTCAATATTACATTCTGTTAAAGAGAGTAACTATTTTCTACCTTTCTGTATACTAACATCTACTTCTATCCTATTACTACTGACTTCTGGAGAGTCATGTTGTTGCAAAAACACATTTGCATCACTATACTTTTTATTAATCCAATGTTCTATAACATAATTGTAGGGCTGCAACTATATAATCCATCTAGCCTATCATTCATTTAGTTTCGATATTTGGAGCTATTTTAATGCCACATAGTCAGTTATTATCACAAACAACCTGAAGCTAAAATAATAGCAATAATACTCAACAGCCTACAGCATTGCCAGACACTTTTGCTCCATGGTTGAATAAATTTTCTCTACCCGTAATAGCCTTCTACTAGTATATAAGATCACATAATCCTTGCTGTCTTTTCTTTTTTGCACTAATACTGCATCTAATTCTGTACCAGATGTGTTTTTATGTATGTAAAATATCTTTAAAAAGTTTGGATACTGAAAAACAGATGTCATGTTAAATATGTCTTTAATTTTTTGAAAGCAATTTGTTGTTCCCTAGTCTATTTATATCTAACATTCTTCTTTAATAGACTATATAAAGGTTGCACAATGGTTGTGAAGCCTCTAATAAATTAATGTTAATAGGACACTAGTTATATAAAAACCCTTAGTTGTCAAGGAGTCTTGAGTACTGGATAGTGCTTTACTTTGTTAACCTTTATTTCATCAGGTCGAATACCTCTATGTCCAATAATGTGGTCCAAAAACTGATGATTATTTTTGAAAAAGCTATATTTTTCTAGATTAATTTTCAAGCCAACTAAATTCAATTTTATAAACACTTTCTTTAGGTGTTCCAAATGTTTCTAGAATGTTCTAAAATATATGTTAATATCATCGATATATATTGCTATGAACTTTTCTATATATTTTACCAATACCTTATCTATCAATTACTAAAATGTCGCAGGTGTGTTATACAACCTAAACAGTATTATCTTGAATTTGTACAAGCCTTTTCTAGTTATGAACACCATCTTTTCTTAGTCACTTGGGTTCATATATACTTGCAAGTAACCACTTCTAAGGTTCAAACTAGTAAACTAGTTTGCCTTTCTAAATGTTTCCAGTAAGTTGTCTATTTGTAGAAGTGGGTATGCATCCTTTTTCATGACCAAATTTAGTTGCTAGTAGTCTATATATATGTGCAACTTACTACCCTTTTTTTAAACAATTACTATAGGAGATTCTCATGGACTTTTAGATTTTTCAATTAACCCTTGTCTTTCCAATGACTCTAACTTATTATCCAAGAATTTTTGCTTATCAGAGAATGTCTTATAAAAATACTGCTTAATAGGTCTAGCTTCACCAGTATCTATATAATGAGTTATGAGGCTAGTTGTTCCTAATTTATCAAGACCTATTGTGAGCAAATAGCTCTTTTCTTTAATAAAGATGCAGGCCTTTTCTTTCTCTTTTTTATTCAAGGTATTAGTTTGGACAAATTTTTTTAACTGTTTTATCATGGTAGGCTCAGTTTTCTCTTCTTCTTTTTGGGTAGGTACCTTCTCAACTAAGGTTGAATATATGGCCAGACTAACTTTGTCCTTCCATGGGTTATTATGGAGATCAATTTTATTGTTAGAAGATTTTATGATATAATATCTATCGATCTTATCTAATTCTTCATCTTTATAAGTAAACTCATCGAATGTGTCATCATTACCTTTTTCCTACTCATCCTTCTTGAGCTCTCTCAAGCTTTCTGTACCAGTATTGAAGATAGGCACCTCTATAGTCTGACCTTGGTGCTTCAAGATTAACCGTCATTCATCGAAATGGAGTATGCTTTGGCTTTTTGAAACTAAATGGTTCCTAAAAGTAAGGTTTTATCTGATGATTCTATGACCTATAAGGTACTAGGAATTATTGTGTCTTGAACTACTATTCTTACATTATTAATTTTGCCTAGTACTCTTTTTTTGGTACCTGTACTCATAACTATAACAGTGGACAATTTTGACTATATACAAAGTTCTAGCTTATTGACCAGTTTTTTGGTCATTATACTGATGGCTGTTTCAAAGTCTAACACTACTACAACTGAGTTATCACAAATCCTAACATAACAACATACTGCTATCATTTGCCTATCATCCTCAAATTGTATATGACTAGCCACTTGAACAGGTGGTAAGGGTCTTTACAAAGCTAGAGCCAAGTTTCTTCTTTGATTAGAATACTAAAGCATTTGGCCTATTATGACATTAGTAGAAGCATTCATGATATCTTCTGCAACATTATAGAGAGAAAGTTTATCAATTACTAATAGAACATGCCTTTTTCTTAGTCTTCTTGCAGATATAAACTCGACTGCTACCATATTATCAAAAGCTTTTTCTAAGTTAACTAACAATGGTATATTTGCTGTATTATGATTTCTTAGACAGTTCTTCCACTTAGATTCTGGATAACTCTGAACTACCTTTTTATTGTTTCTTTCATATGGCTAATATTGGTTTTCATTCAGAATGTATACTTCATCCTCTTTCTAGTCTTTATCACTACTATGGAATATACTTTTTCCAATATAGTTGCTGGGCTTATATTTACTACTAATCCTTGAGGTCTTTTTTGATAGACAATGCTGAGTAATATAGCCAGTTATAGCATGTTATCCCCTTTCTAACTTCATGGTGCTTCTTTTAGTTGATATTACTCTTTCATTTACTCTTAATACAAGACTCTTTAGAATGTTTCTCACTAAGAGTAACGTAATTCAAGACTATCTGCTCAATTTTTTGGAATAGGTTACCTAATTCTTCTTTTAATTACTTTTGGTACCCTTTTTCTTGAGTCTACTTGTTATAGTATTTGCTAGCTTTAACCTTTTATATGCTGACAATGACCTCTTCTAAAGTATCAAGTTCAAAAATGGCTACAAAGCTTAGAGTTTTGCCACATAGCCTACTTAAAAATATTCTAATAACATAAGAGTCAGGCAACTCTTTTTCTGGGTTCATTCTGGCAACAAGACCTTTAAACTTTATCACATATGCATCAATCTTTTCATCCTTTTATTGTTATAGACTATTTAACTCTATCTGTTAATGATGACATTTCTCTAATATAGCAAAGAATTTTAGAAAAATATGATAAAAGTTTTCTTCTTAACTATTATCATTCTTCTATTCTTTCAGCTGTTTCTTTTTTCTTTTATACCAGTCAGCAACTAAATCTTGGAGATATCCAGATACAATTTTCAACATTCTATGCTCAGACCAATTATTAATCATAATGACCTTTTCAAATAATTCCAACTACTCAATAGGATCTTGTTATCATTTCTGTAATAGGAGACAATCTTCATATGTGTCAACTTCTTTCAGTATTTAGGATCTTTCTTGAAATTAGCGATGATGATTGCAACTTAGACAAAAGATGTAGTTAAGCCATCCAGAAGTTTTTTTAGCTGATCCTTATTCATTCTGACTTTAGTAGAAAGGTATTTTTTAATAGTATGATTATAAGGAGAGGGAGTTTTCAAGCACTAATACAAAATTTTTGAATCAGGAAGGAAGGGTAGCTAGTGTTTTGAATCTCATAATCACCACCAAAATGACACCATTGAACCAGCATCGATATTTTGATCACTTCTCAAATGGATATGTCATGTAACCTATGAACGGCTTAGTTGATAAGAGGCAGCTAGATTTGGTGAGTGGTGTGTTTATGATCGTAGGTTTTTATAATATAGTATCATGAAAGCAGGAAAGTATTTGAGTCAAAATGTATTGAAAGCACGAAAAACTACTCATCATGTAGGGCACGAAGCCTTTATTATATACTGTTATATTACATATGCACTCCTACAACTATTAAACATACTAAACTTATTTTTTAATATATATATTATTAATGTCCTGTATTACTTAAATACCCGATGTATCATATATCCCTTTACTTATAGTTCTTCCTTAAAACCCTTGTCACCGCTATTACCCTTATAACCGCTAAACGACTTTTAAGAGCGATAATCCCGGGAAGCCCATATTAGGTAGGTGATCGACATAGCCGTTAGTTATTACTGCGCCACCTCGATCACCTCCTTTCACGTGCTTCCGGGATCACGTTTCACGGCTCACACTACGAAGGGAATCAGTTTCATAATGTGACGTGGATATTGCTTATTTTGTCTTTTCACTGATGTTTTAGGTACGGATCCCGCAACCCAATTAACAAAGATTTTGTGCTAATATCTCCTTCTGTCACTACTGAGCATTATAAAAAAAAAACAGTCATAAAAGAGGTTGATTAAAGGTCTGTCCGAGTTAGGGTTGCTTGTTTGATGCATTTATGGTTACTGGTTCACAAAAATATCAAAATTGAATTAGCCAAAGTGACAGTGACGTAAACATTTCTATCAATTAAGTAATACATATCTTATCGTTATTATTTACGATCATTTAATATAGTATTACCTGATTGGTACAATTCTTTGGCATTCATTAAATACATCATGGCTAATTTATCAAGAATACGATCGATCTATGCAATATGTAAATCAATATCTAATCGGACGACCTCTATAAAAGGCTAAAACGACAAATTAGCATTAGCCTTAGTAGTTGTTATACCGATACATGAGAAAACCGTGTCATGGTGATTTGTATAAACGTATAATCCAATCGGCTTTAAGATTTTGCTGACGATTTATTCTTCAGTAAACCATACACTCCGTTTCACTACGTTCCTGGTACAACCCGGGTATGTAGTAATAAAACGGTGACGTTTCATAGTGCTGGAGCATTATTTATTAGGTTCTTAAATTTGAAAATAAAATTTTTAGCATTGAGTATAGAATACACTTTAATTTTATGATAGCATATTTTTATATTACGTTTATCACTTGGGTTCCAAATAATACTAAAAATTGTACCGATTAAAACATAACGTACATTATTTTACAAGTTTGAAACTAAGTACTTCAGTTTTTAATTGAAGGAAATTTAAAATGACGTCTAACAGCGACACATCACTATAGCAGTAAATTATAATTTCCTTACAATTAAGGGACCAAAATAATTTTGCGATATGACGAGTTCTAAACTAATAAGTTTATCCTATACCAAAACTATTTATTAAATATGAATTACGTTGCTACGTGTTAGTCAAAGATACTTAGAATCGCAAAAAATTCGTAAATTACTTTTAGAAATTGGCAAAAATAGTTATAATTTTTACATGCAAGACACTAAGAGACTAAATGAAATACTGATTAAAAAAGTATTACATTAACTGTCAAAAGAAGATTACATTACTTACAATCGATAAATTCGGACCTTTGGTTGCAATATTTTTCAAAATTTTGGATTCTGAAATGTAATTATTTTCATTCCCTTAAAATTTAAACCAGTATAGCATATCGAAATTGGGAGCTTTTATAAAAAAATGATTCGTTTTTTTTTTGTACCAGTATGCTTAAAAGAGAAAAAATATTTAATTTAATATCAATTTATTATTTTACATAAATATTTATTACATACGAACAACGACATATTTTATCATGTGATAGTTCAGGTATTAATTAATAATATCTTGGTTCGCTGTGTAATTGGTGGATTGATCCCAACAACGAGAAGAATCATTATTACAGTAATACAATACAAGATTTTCTAGAATAAGAATCGTTACACAAAAATGATCCTACCAAATCGAGAAATTTACCGGAACCTTTAATAAAAAAAACTATACTCACGAACAGCTGTATACATTACTTACATACAAGGACAAATAATAGCGGTAAAGAAAATTATATCGCATGAATTAGATAACGTGACACAGTCATTCATGTTTTATATATAGCGACTTAAAAAATTATATCTGTAATTGCTCTTTATCGCTATTTACATAATCCATTAAAGTCATTATTCATTCTTTTTTTTTCCTTTCTTTTTTTCTTTTCCAAGCTCATAAACTCTAGCATATATACTTATATACCTATAATTTTTAATCATGTCTAGTCTGTTCAATCTCGCTTCATTTAGTGTTGAAGTTGCAATTTCGTTATTACCTTTTTCAAATACAATAAAACCTTACTTTAATGCATTATTAGATATTCTCGTTAAAGAAGCTAATCAAATATATGAGAATGTTGAATGTAATAAAGAAGGTTGTTCCGATATGTTAGAGCGAGTTAAAATTGCGGAATCTGCTATAGAAAGATTGTCAGAAAGAAATGAAAGAGAAGAATATCATCAAAAAAGTCATTCGTATCTTAAAAGATTGGAAGAAAACTTGATAAATATTAAAAAATTTATCAATAAAGTATCAAAGCAGAAAGGTTTTAGTAGATATATTAACGCAATAGAAAATAAAAAGACCTTTGATCAATTAATAAAAGAATACGATACATTAATGAATGATCTACATTTATTACATTTATTGAAAAATTGGCTTCAAATTGCAATTAATAACTATAATCTGAAGGAAATATTTTACTATGATTTTGGAAAATTAACTTATATAAGTCGTGGTGCATCAGGAAATGTTTATCGGACTTCTTGCAAATCAATTTCGAATAAAGAAGTTGCCGTAAAAGAAATATACATCGCAGATTATGATAATGAAGAAAAAATTAAAATGTTTCTTAATGAGGTTTGTGTAGTTACGATTTAGTGAAGATGTTATATTCGTATATCTATATAAATCACAAAATTTTCCAAACTATACATTATAATACTTAATTAGTTAAAATTACATAGTCAAGTTTCGCATTTACGAATTATCCAATTTTATGGAATAAGTAAAGATCCTAATCGTGGAGCTTATTACCTTATAATGGAGTACGCAGAAGGTGGAACTTTACGACAATATTTGAAAACCGCTACACTTTCTTGGAATGAGAAAGTTAAATTAGCAGTACAACTAGTTGAAGGAATGTTTTATTTACACAATAAGATGATCACTCATCGCGATCTGGTATGTATGATTTAAACCCAATTTATTTAAACTTATTTCAATTTAAAGTTATTTCAATTTAATAAATGTTATAAATTTTCTTAGCATTCGAAGAATGTCCTCATTCATTATGATAATATAAAAATAGCTGATTTTGGCTTATCAAAAAATCTCAATAGTACAATGTCAACTAGTAATAAAATTTTTGGAATGGTCCCCTATATTGATCCACAAAAACTTCTCAACGAAAGTTACGTTCTGGATAAAAAATCTGACGTTTATAGTATTGGCGTCCTTCTTTGGGAACTTTCAAGTTGTAGAATCCCTTTTGACGGAATTGATTCATTTGCACTTTGTATTCAAATTTCTACGAAAGGTTTGCGAGAAAAACCCATAAATGATACTCCCTTGCAGTATTTTAAATTATACTCTAAATGCTGGGATGAAGACCCTTCTAAACGGCCTATAATGGGGCAAATTCTTGATAGTTTGAATTTTTTGGAATACAAGCCGATGTATTTTGAATCTGATGGAATTCTCCAGAATACGTGCCGACTTATCTCGAATCTGATGGAATTCTCTGGAATGAAAGCCGGTTTATCTTTAATTTGATGTATTAAGCCTTATCAATGAATATACAGTAAGTACCCTTATTGCCAAATTGGGTTTCTCTTGTTTTCTGATTCCAAATTTTTATGCCATTTTAATATTTGCTTAAATGAAAGACCGGTTTGCTTTCTAAAAAGTGCAAAAAATATCAATGCTGGCTTATATATAAATTAATTATCTCGTGCATTTTCGTGTTTTTACTTTAAATTTCTGGATTCTTTGCAGAAAAAAAATATTCATGTTAATGTGATTATAATAGCGATAGATTAAATTGTTATAACCTTTTTAAAGCATGTTAAACCAAAAACCCTTTGGTAAATTGATACTATTAGCTAAACTACGTTTCTGTCGGATGATTTATTTATTTTTGGTTTAAAAAAAATTGTTAGAGTTAGAATTAATGGTTGTTCAGAAAATTGATTATATTGCATCAAAATACTAGCGTTCTATAATATTGATTGGATATCTTTTACTTTCAAGTACTGTATAAGATATTGATCATGCAATGATATCAGGAACGAAGTTTATGTACTGTTAGACCCGGAACACGTGATCAACGAATCACCGATTTCGTCGTAAGATCATCGTCAGTCACGATTTTGCCTCAGCTAGGAAGATCTCACCAAAGTGGAATCCCATGCTTATAATGATTATATTGATTATAATCAGTACAATTAATATATGCGATATAAACGCTATCATCATTATAAGCGCGATAATGGATATTGGCACCCTAATAATAGATAGAATTTTGCTTATAAATAACCTGTAATTTCGTCCTAGTAATAAGGCGGATTTTGACATAAGAGATTAATAAACACCCTACCTTGCATACATCAAATAAAGGTTCTTCTGCGAGTGACTGTAGAGAACCATCGTCATAATAAAATACTTACCCGATCTAGAAATAAATCCCACCCCCGTTAGTACAGTATTCCCGAAGTAGTGTGGAATACTACAATTCTAGAATAGTAGAGTGATAGTCTCGACGTAGTGCAGACTACCCAAGATAAGCCAGACCCGAATCGAAATCGCTCGCCAAATCTACACGCCTTTTTCGACAGAAACCGTTCGAACGTTACACGAAGCCGACCTTCGATTAGCGACAGACTCGCCGAATTAGGATCTCTCAGTACTGTCATGGAAGGAAATTATTAGTTATTCGTTATTACTGATAAAATAGAGTCTCCTTTTTAATTTACTCTAATTTATTTTTTCTAAATAAGTCTATTTTTTTACTGTTTATACTATTTTAGAAATAGAAGGTGGTTTAGGCTTCGGTCTGTAGGTACATGAAAATCAAATGCATTATGTAAACACCGAAAAATTCATGTATACGTGATTACACCAAAGCCGTGCCATAAATTTTTAGGTGTATACGATAATTTTTTGGGTATACACCCAAAGTATCATGTAAACGTTCGAATTTGGGTGTAAACATTAAAATTTCGGTGTTTACTTTGTTGGAAAATTAAAATATGTTTAAAGACCGAATATTCAATAAAGAAAAATCATCCTTCGTTTCTTGAATAAATAGAAGTAAATGCTTATCTGAAATTTCTCTTGTAAATAATCCCTGGAATTCGACTTGTAACTTTAATAACCCTTTCGAGACTCAATTCGACGGACTGAATTGACTTGTAACTTCGATTTGGCTTAATAATAGTGTAGTTAGCAGTCAAATAGAACTATAACCGATTGTTAGTGGAATTAAATATTATCATTCTCGCTACCTGTGGAAATGGTAGTTGATCACTCACGTGAACCTAAATATATCACCAAATCATTATTGCGCCATCATTCTTAACAGCATCACATAACCTTTTGATCAATATCAAAGTACCCATCCCCCTGTATCATATCCAACGGATAGGTAATAGAAGACCTGCCTTGCCTAGTAATACATTGGAGTTAAATTGGTCTTTATCTATACTGATACGGTCGAAACGGCGAGTCAGTCGCTTCACGATAAGATATGTCATGTAACCTATGAGTCGGCTAAGTCGATAAGAGGCGTGTTAGATTTGGCGAGCTGGTTATTTATTATCGTAGGTATTATAATGTAGCGAAAGCAGGAAATTATTAGGGTCAAATTTTATTACAAGCACGAACTACTGTTCTCGTAGGGCTCGAAGCTTTATTATATAACGTTTTATTACATATGCCCTCCTAAAAGTATTAAACTTATTATCCGTCATATACCCCTTTAATGTCCTATATTACTTAAAACCCTTACTTATTATATAACCCATTAATTATATATTTCCAGTATCACCCTTATTACCATCATATCTGCTAATAATCTTAAACGACTTTTAGGACATTTAATCCCGGGAAACTCATATTAGGTAGATGATCGACATAGCCTTATTGCGCCACTTCGATCATCCCTTCCACTCGGGATCACATTTTCACAGCTCACAATACCAAATGACTTGCTCTCTCCATTTACCGGATACGGAGTAAAATGAAACGTATGACTTATAAAGTATGATGCCATAAATAGATAATTGCCACAATTATATGTACTATAATACTTTTACAAAGGTTTTTTAAAGCCGTAATTTTAGTAATATTCGCTATATGTAGTAATATTACTATGTAGTAATTATTTATTATATGTAATAATTGTCTGGAGTGTGAAGAACAGTTTTTACAAGAACAAGTAATCGCAATGATCATATGAAGAAATCTTGGTCAATTAGAAATTAATTAAATTAATGCATAATACAGTCAAATTCATGTAATGTCAGATACATCATGAAATATTATCAACATTGACTTAGGGTTAGATTAAGACTGTATAGTGAGGGGTCCTAGTTCGGCGAGTCTGTTGCTAATCGAAAGTTGGCTTCATGTAACATTTGGATGGCTTTTGGTCGAAAGAGGCGTGTAGATTTGGTGAGCGATTTCGATTCGGGTCTGGCTTATCCTGGATAGTCTACACTATGTCGAGACTATCACTCTAATTCTTCTAAAACTGCAGTATTCCACACTATGTCAGGAATTACTGGACAATTGGGTTGGGATTTACTACTCTATGCAGGTTAGGTTTATTCTTTAACAATAGTTCTCTACAGTCACTCATAGATGAACCTTTCATTTGATATGTCAGGTAGGGGAATTCACTTTATTACTTGCATGAACATATATTATTTATTTTTAGGGTGCTGATATCCTATATATCCATTATTGTAATTATAACAATTATAATGTTTATATGCAATATAAGCATTATAATCATTATTAGCATTATAGGTGTTATTAGTCCCAGTATAGTAAGAGATCTTCATAGTTAGGAGGGCATAACTTGAGATCATACAGTGAAGATTCCATGATAAAATCAGCCATCTATGGATCACATGTTCTGGGTCTAACAATAAATTAAAATTTGAAGAGTATTATATGTAAAATTATCCTTCTGATATTTTTATTTAATATATCAGGGTACCCTTTTAAAATCATGTAATTAAGTCTGATACTAACCAATTACAATATAACATGCATCAACTTTAATTGGTCAATCATTAAATATATAGTTACATATATACTGTATATAACAGTTGACTTCAAACAAATTGTTTGTAATAAAATAAATTATTTACTATAAAACAAATTATTAAAAAATATAATATAAATTCTAAGATTACATTTTATATTTTATAATATAATCTGAGAAAAGGTTAGATAATTCAAAAGTTAGCAATAAGATATATGTTTGTCTTATAGATCAAGCAATTTAATATACAGAAAAGAATTAATATTTATTACTCAATAATAATTAAAAAATAATTAGTAATCTGGAAGATTCTACTTAAAAATGAATATTTTACTATTAATTTTATTATCAGTGAATTTTTAAGCAGATATATATTGATATATAGCATTAAATCAATATATATCAATTAAAAATAATTGATATATATCAATTAATTGTTATATATTAATATATATTATTAGCTATATATAACAATTATTGATATATAATAAATATAAATGATTATAATTACTATTAATAAATAATAATTTCTATATATGTCATTAAATTTTTTTAAACTTTGAATTTAGTTTTCTCAATAACTAGTAATTGAAATTGGTTGAAATTTTTATTATAAATAGTATATATATTCAACTATATTACATTAAAGTTTTAATCAATTTAGATTGATATTTCTTGAAAAATCATTTATAAATAATAGATAATTTTTTAAAAAAATTAAATATAGTTTACAAATAATTTTTTAAGAACTATTAATCTTAATTAAATAAAACTTTAGTATAATATAGTTGAATATATATATTATTTATATTAAAAATTTTAATCAATTTAATTTATTAGTTATCAAAAAAACTAAATTTAAAGTTTAAGAAAATTTAACAAAATTTTGTTATATATCATTATTAATTACTAATGATGATACTTGGCAGAGGTGCTATATATTGTTAGTAATCTAAAGATTACTAATGATATATATTATTTTTAAAATTTTTCTGATGATAAGATTTATATATAAATACTAAATATCAGAAAGAAACAATTAAAAAGTATTAAGAAAATAAAAGATAAATTTTACTTAATAAAGAACTTCTATTATTGTTTAATTAAATAAATCTTAAGATCTTAATGTTTTGCATAATAAATTAATAAAAATTAGTTCATTAGATACTAATTTTTTTGTATAAATCTAGATGTTTAATATATTAGATATTTTATTTATTTTATTTTAAATTTGTAATAATTAAATTAATATAATTTTTAAATTTGTTTAGTATTATAATATAGTGTATTTGTATTTATAAACTATAAATTAAAAAAATTAGTTAATTGTTTATTAATTTATAAATTTTTTTATACAAAAAATTTTTGTATTTCTAATAATATTAAAAAATTATATAATTTGATTAGCTAATTATTATATTTAATTATAAATAAATTTATAAAAATTAACTAATTATATAAATTTTCTTAAGTATAAGTTCCCATGCTCCTGTGTTCTAAACTCTATATATCTGGCTTTAAGTGACTAACCTCTCTTTTTAAAGATTAGCTAAAATGAAGTTAATTCAATATATGATTTTTATATTGTATAAATTACATTTTTGATATTCTATATAATTTACTAATGCTAACTATATCAAATAGATAACTTTAAAACTTACTTCACTTTAGCTAACCACTCTTTTTGATAAAAAGATCTTTAATTAAAAAATTCTATAGTACAAATTCTGTACTAATTATTGGTTATGTTGTTATTTGATGCACAACTGCCTTTTAAAGCTTTGTGAATCTTTAGACTAAATGCTTAAAGAATAACTTTATATAAAAACTTTTTAAAGATTTTTATAAATTATCTTTTTTTTAATATCAAAAAACATTTTTTTTAAATAGAAATTATTTTAAAATAATATTTTAATATATTACAAATTAATTTTTATATTAGATAAAATTTCTAATTATAATAATTCCTATAATTTGGTTATTTACTTTATTATTATTATCATTATCATTATGCATAATAATTCTATTGACTAAATATATTAAAGTATTTCTTTATAGTTTCTGATATATAATGCTAAATATTTCTAATAATTAATATATATAATAATAATTACTATATAAAATAATAATTAGTCTATTTAAAGTTGATTCTTTGGTCAATGTTAACTTTTGAGCTCAGGTGAAGAAGAGAATAGCAAAAAAAAAAATAGGTATTATATTTAGTACATAGTGCATCTTAGTGCATTGGTACTAGTAATACAATAAAATCATCTTAATGATAGTTATTATATTGCTATAACTTGCTGTAATTTGCTATAACTATAGTAAATAATATCAATATAGTAAGTTATGCTTTTATAGTCATAACTTACTACATTATAGTTATGTCAAGTTATAGTAATATGATACCAATTATTGGAACAATTTTACTGTATTACTAATAGTACTATGTAAATCAGTTATGTCAGAACAATTATAAAATAATATTATAAAACAAATTACATAAATAAAGAGAATTATATAAATTTTTAATTGCTTGCTTTCTTTCTCTAAAATTTGAATATATAAAAAAACTTAATAGCATGTTAGTAAATTATATTACAGATAATATTGAAAGTAATAAGATAAATTCATATAATGCAATGTATGATAACAAAATCAACATAGATGAATACTTCAAAGAAATATATCATAGTGCTGTGAAGGTAGAAGAACTTTTTATAAATATTATTTTAAAAAAAAAAAATTTATTTTTAAATTTTGATAATGATAAACAAATATGTATAATGCTATGCCAAGTTTAAAAAATTCAAAATATGACTTGGACATAATTTTATAGTTAAAACAGAAAGTAGGAAGCTTATAAGAAAAAGAACTATCCTTTATTGCTATTCTGATCAATATTGATCAACCAACTTTACAAAAACTGAAAAGGCAATTAAAACAAAATACCAATAACATGTTAATTTTTTATAATTACTCAAACAAAACCCAAGTGATTATGTTTATGTGACAATATTAAAAGATGAACATAATCATGAGATATATCTTGAAGCACTCCAAATTGAAAAATATAAGACATTTATTAGAAAGATGAAAGAGAAAATTGAATTTTATATAAATCAGTATCATTTTGATATACCTTTAATTATGAAGGTTCTTAGGTAAAAGTATTCTTTATGTTTAATTTTTTTTAAAGATCTATATAGGGAAATTCAAAAATACAAGCCATTAGTATAGGTTAATAAAAGTGATGCATCGCTACTTTATAAGGAACTATTGTTCAAACAATAACAAGACTTTAGCTAGTTTGTGGTAATTACATGGAATGCTGAAACAAATACCTTAACTCAACTTTTTTGAATGAGTTCAGACCAGATTATTTTATAATATAAGTTTGATCAATTGGTTAGGCATAATAATATAGTAAAACCAATCATTACCATATGTTTTTGTTACTTTTTGTAATTCATAATAATGATATGAAGTCTTAAATTGTTGTGTAGGTCTTTTAAGTAATAAGACTACAGAATCATATCATGGTTATTGAGTATGACATAGAAGACAACAAGAGAAAAAATAACTGATGCAATTATAACTAATAGCAATCCTACTATAAAATGAGCTATTATGACTAAATAGTCAACTATTTAACATATTGTTTGCATATGGTATTTAAAGAAAAATCTAAAAAAAACATTTTGTGAAAAATTGGGTGTAAAATTTAATGCATTTTATTCCGATTTCTAGAAATGTCATAATAGCTATACATCTGAATGTTTTAACTTTTATTAGAATAAGTTAATAGAAAATTATTCATTATTAAAGTAATATTTAGAAAGTTAATTATATGAATAGCACAAGTCATAGGCATGGTGATTTACATTTATATTATTAGCTTTGAAAATTAAAACTACTTTATTTATTGAGAGTAAAAATGCATACATTAAGCATGTCTTTAAAAACAGTAATACATCTTTTTGTAATCTTAGTCAAGTTTTTCTAAACTGTGATAAATATAAAGTATATAAGAAACAATACAAAAATTTAACTGTTATTCCTTTAACAATAAATTGTGTAATAATTTTTTCAATAATAGAAGTGGTTATTACACATTACCTGTGCCCAAAAGTTGCATAATACTTAATTAGTCAAATGAAAGAATATGTTTACTACATGCATATTATTCTAATATTGAAAAGATTAAAAATACACCTGACAGTTTCTTTTATACCAATTGAATTATGACAATATTGTAGAAGTTTGGAAAGTTTTCTGAATTACTAGATACAATATGAATCACATAGTTTTTTGTCTTGTAAATAGGTCATATTGCTGCATCTGCTTATTACAACAAAAATTAAGACTTATGTATAGGCACTATTTTTATTTTCTGAATATTATAAAAGTAGCATGGTTCAGTATAAAGCTAATTAATATTCAGTAAGTTTCATGTAATAAGTGTAATAATGTACTAAATAAATGTAAATATTTTAAACAAAATTTTATGAACAACAAGTAAGAGAATTATGATAAATTACTTCTTCTAAATTATTACATATATGAATAAGACAACACAATAGCAATAATAACTTTATGAAAGCACAGCTGTTTTATAGAAAAGTATAGGATTTGGTATATACTGCAACTGATAAATGCTTACTGTACTAAAATTATAGTTTATTAAGATCATTGAAAATTATTTGGCTAAAGTGCATCAATATAAAAAGAAATTTATTTTAGCAAATACAATTAACTTAGAAAATAGTTCTAATAAAGAGAATATATCTTCAGATATACAGCTTAAAAATTTGCTAAAGGTTGTTATGAAGGGTAAACCAAAAATAGCTAGTCATTACAAAGAAAATACAAGTTACTACTTAATATATAATAATAATAAATGAAAGCATATTTCAAATTTTTGTAGTTCTATAAAGATTTAAGTTATAACATTGCTAGATGTTCAAAAAAGGTTATAAATCAAAACTATAATATGTATAATTAGGTTGCAGACTTGTATCATCCTATACTTTGAATTTATTTGCTTTTCTGTTATACTTGTATATAACTAATTTGATTGTTTAAATGTATGTACATGCTACTAACTGTTTTTGATTAGTATTTTCATTAATTCAATTAGTATTAGAACTAAAAAATATGTTATATATAGTACTATATATACTGTAAATATATACTGTACATATTGTGCTCAAAACGTTTTGCTGATCCTTTCTATCAACTAATCAAATTACTAAATATACACTGCATATACTATATGTCTATAAGTACTATACATACTGTATATAAAAAAATTTGGTATCATATAAATGACACCTCTCTAGTTAGGATAATATAATGTATATTTATATTGTAACTTGTTTTTATTAGTATTTCATATTAGTTAATTAGAGTTAGAATAATGTTTAATAATGTTGTATATTAATTAGTTTAGGGTTAAGATGTTGCATATTAGTTTTGTTAGTATTAAAATAGGTATAATATTTTATATTACTGTATTATATGAATAAATAAATAAACTATATATATCTTATAATTATGTGATGATGCATAGCAGTGGGGTGCATTAAAAAATAAAACCCAAAAAAAATAAAACCCCCAAAAAAATTAACTAAAAAAATTAAACAGGCCAATTACAAGACAATTACTAGATAAGATATGATTGAACAACAATATTACAATGTTGTGACTTGTTTGTTTATTTTTAAGGGTGGCTAGGAGATAGCTAGAACAGAGAAAAGGGTTTATGTTAACTGAAAAATCAACTTCAAATAGTCTTACTAGCTGTATAATAACTACTACTTGTAATAATTATAATTACTGTTTTTGTAGTAAATAATTACTACATTACTATATATTATAAGTAGCTGTGCAATGTTGTCACACAAAACCAAAAACAGAAAAACAATGATTACAGAGCTAGATACTGTGAAAAGATCTTTATAAAGGTATTTTTAATAAGTACATTTCAGACATATACATAATTTAAACATTGTAATTCTTTGATATTCTTTGATAGTCTATTATAGAAAAGAAATATTGTATAGTTACTTGTATGAATTAGTTTTAAGAAAAAAAGCAATTATAGCACTAGACAATGATTTTGTAGTATGTCATAATGATGTATTGCTATATTGCCATAATGCTATATTGGTGATGAACTTACAATATTAGGTTTTGTCAATAAAAATTATACTTCAGCTTGTAGGTTAGTTTCTTGTTGGACCTTATTGTTATAATATTTAATATACTTTAGTCTAATAAATTATAAACTTTAAAACCAGAAGGTAGATATGTTTTGGCAGTGCTTACTTTCAAAATTTAATTGCAAAGTTCACAATAATATGTCAAATATATTTTGATCTATTAACAAAATTCATTTTGGCAGAGTTTTTTGAATTACTTAAATTCAGCATAGTGCATACTAGCTTTACCACAAGAAATTCAGCACAAGATATACATATATATTCAGTTAGAACAAAATATTTAATATTCTCAAATAATCAACTAAAAATCAATATTATTTGTTATATCAACAGTTAGTCTGTATTACACAAGTAAAAAAAATAGTCAAGCATAATAATATATGATCAATAGTATAATATGAACCAATTAAATATTTAGAATTACACAGACACATTTGAAATGCCTGTAAACCATATACCACATTGTACATTGTACAATAAGTAGTTACACAATGTTGTTATATGAAATCGGAAACAGAAGAAATCTACGCAGACACCATTTCAGTCATGGGAACCATATTCTTCATTGCAATCTATTTGACATAAGAAAATGACTCTTTATAAAAGAAATAGATAGTGCTTGCAATCTGAATATTGGTTTGAATTTAATAACTGAGCCTAAAAACCTATTAATAAAGTTAATATCTGACTACTATATAGTTGGTTAGCTAGCTTCACTAGTTCTAATGAATCTGACCCAAAATTCTGAGGTCTTGCAAAAAACACTAAAAATCTACAAAATATATTTGTATTTAGAAATGATCGACAAATTCTTTCAATTAAGTCTTTGATAATCAGTATAAGCCCAATAAAAAATTCAATGAAAAAAAATGAAAATTACTAAATATTTAGCATTGAGGCTTTAAAATTATATTGAAACCCTAATTTTTGTGCCTTAAAAACTTATTTTTATTACCCTTTGTTATAGCATCTTCGATTTTACAGATATATGCATTTATTTATGGTTTTTTTTTAATAATATTAAATTATGAATAAGTCTCACAGACTAATCAATTCTAAAATTTTGCATACAGAGGCATTTGTTCCTGGTACCTATCTTTTAAAGCATTGTTCAGGGTGCTACACAAAGTCACAATGACAGATTACCCAATCATATGCTGAGAATTGCATACGCATATTAACTTGCATGTAAACCATATACTACGTACTTTGTATTCTGTTCCTAGTATAATGAATTATAACGTTATACTTTAATGGCTTAGTCAAGAAAGAAATAGTATATGTACCAAAATCTAATTTTCGATTAGTCAGTGTGATCATAATTGTCACATCATGTATATTCTTTTATCAACTATTAAAATCACTACTCATTTCCATCAAAGTCACAAACCTGCACTGCTAAAATGAGCATAAGCCACTAACTTCTATTGCAAATTCTTGTTAAAATATTTATTATTACTCAAATCATTAACTTACTTATTGTTTAAATTATTAATTTACTTATAGCTAAATATAGATAGTGATAGAATTCAAAAGAGAAAATTATAACAATGATTACCAATCATTTTTATTATTAAAATTTCCATTTTTTAATTCTATTGCTAAAATTAACTCATCAATATTAATAATCTATTATTGAAACAGTAAACTCACTTGATGCTCAAATTACTAACCCACTTTGTTAAGTCCATTGTTAATATTACTGTTTCACTGTTGAATATTAATCACACAGTGTTGCAAATTATTAACTTACTCATCTACTTTTGAACTAATGAAAAAAAACATTAGTATAGATTGTTCGTTATTTATAAAAAATGTTAATCAAAATTATTTTAATATTTATTAATTATAATTAAAGTTTGTGTAAGATTCATCAACAATCTACCTCTGGCCAACACTAACAATTTATTAGGCCAACCCTATTACTCAAGTTTTATTAACTAAATGATTGTTGACAAGATAATTCATGAAATTGGTCTATACCCCTGTAAAAAAATTTTATCTGATAGCTTACTATGATCAGACTATTAGAATAACTTGGTGAAAATTTAATTAGCATCAAAATAACTCAAGTTATTTTGATTGCACTCAGAAAATAAGTACAATTTATTTTTTTTTATGTTTAAAGCTGATTAGTTATGCTATTTAAAATTTTCTTTTTTGCTTTTTGAATTTTTTTTTTATAAGAAAATTTCTAATCGAGAAGTTGGAATAAATCTATTATAGGTGACCCCTTCCATTTTGCATTAGGATGTGACCAATTATGGGGTACCCTTATGTTAAGAAAATCCTGGGCTGAAGATCACCAAAGATCACTTCTGACCCAATCCGGATCCAATAAAATCAAAGGATCTTGTATAACAATACAAATGTGAAAAACATAAGAAATTGTAAAAAAATGTAAATAACACAAAAATTTACAATAATGACTAACTTCCAACCTCTAAATAAAAGTTTTCAGAATGAAATTTTACTTATAAAAGATGATTGTTAATGTTAAATATATAGATAATTTTTGATATACTGTGGCCCATATTTTTTTGCTAGCAGCTCAGATTTTCTTGACATAAAGAAATTTCTAATTATAGAGTATAACAAATAAACATTTACATATTTGCTATTGTCAGAGGTAAAACTGTCATGCTGAAAAACTCAAAAAGTGATCGTCATAGTGGCCTACTTACCTAGAGATGGAAAAATCGAGGTTTTTTGAAACTACTGCGCAGCCTGCACAGCCTACACAACCTCAGTATCTAGAGACTTTTACTTATTAGCTTTCACATTTATATATATAAAACATCTACTTAATATATATAAAGTTTGGCTTCCATCATTTTTAATTAATGTTCCAAGGTTAGTTTAAACATTGGTTTTTGTTGTTTTGCATTTTTTTCACTTTTTTTCTGCATATCAGTGAATTGATAATTCTTGTCAAATTTGCAGATCATTTGGCCAGATCTAAAACAAAACAACTTTAAATGTGGTTAAATGATCTGCAAATTTGACCAAAATTATCAATGATGGATTCTATTGATTAGGTGATGCAGATCAGGCCGATCCGAACTGATTTCTGATTGGTAATTCAAATTTGGATTATAAAGCTAGCCAGAATTATGAAAATTGCACTGCGCAGCCTCAAAAAATGTCTGCACAGTATTCCATCTTTATACTTACCTAATTGGTAGTGCCCATGATGATCCACTTGAAACATGTGCGCCTGGCTTCAAGAAAACCATATGATAGCACACAAGCCTCATTGTAGGATCACAACGTCTCCTTCAATTAAAGAAAGGTTGATCTGGACCAATCTGTTTGCACCAATATGACTGTGAATAGATATTTTCATTACTATAGTCTACTTGGGTAAAGTGTGAGGCAATGTCAAGAGATGTGATTATAATAATTATAAGTTCTGGTCTAGGATGAACAGTTCTGAAACATTCTCATCAGTTCTATGATGAATGTGAGAAATGTTAAAGTAATGAAAGCTGTGTTTATGAAAAAGTAAAAAAGTTAAAACAAAAATGATTGAGGTTTAATAAGGAAAAAAGGAGAAGAGTTGTGATTTTGTACATGCTCTTCTTGCTGTCAATTTGTTATAAAAAGAATGAAATTTTCTTTTTTTGAAAAGTAGTTCAGAATAGTTTAAGTCAGAGTAGTTCACAAGTTCAATAAAGTCACTATACAAAAATAATAAAAATATTAATAAAGTTCTTTTTAAACTATCTAATACAATATAACACTAACTTCCTACTACAACTTAACAATTTTAACTTACTAGAAACCTCAACATGAATCAGATTACAACAGCTCCAAAACAACCTATGGTCAACTATTAACATATTTCAACATCCTAACCTTATTATTGATAGTCCAAATAGACACACACTAAACTTCAAAATTATTTAATTACTAAAACACTTAAACATATCTATAACAGCTAACTCCAATATTTCATGGCCAAACAC